>OENT01000835.1:0-42615 GCA_900239685.1 Rotaria macrura | reverse complement strand
GATTTTTAATGCAAGGTCGTAGAAAACTCTGTCACACATCATTTTCTGCAGAAGTTTTCGCTCTTCAACATGGTATTGTCAAAATCTGTTTCAACAATGTCTTCGAGAATTTGAAAAATATGGTTTTTGGTTTTCTAGAAATCCTTCCATCGTAATTCACTCATGAAAATCTGCTGCATAGCGCATTGAACAGAATGCTTCATTGGCTTTCAGAATCACTATTTGGATTTCAGGTAGCTATTTGGTATCATAGAAAAAAATCAAAAATAAAGTGGTTATATATTTTTGGCCACTACTATATATATATCTGCTTTTGATTTGAATAGAATTTCATTTTAAGAAATCCTTAGAAAGAATATGAGAAATCGAACATGATATGTCTATGTTGAAGCAATTTGTACCTTTATTCTAGAAACTATGTAAGAATATATTGACTCGTTTCAGATTGTAGCAAGATCTGGCACAAAACAGTTTTCTATATCTCGCAAAGTTAAACAAATCGAAACGTCAAGTATTTCCTAGCAGCATCTGTAGTCTTTGGAAAAGGTACTTTTCTTTTCTCATGACAATAGAACATATTTTCAATTTACATCTTTCTCAATGTTTACTAATTTCGAACTACCATCTATAGTTCATTTGAAACGCACAATAGTCGAGCAGCAACAGAAACATTTGTAGAAGTTTCTTTTAAAAGATGGTCTGTATTATATTTATTGATCAAACTGTTTGAATAAATTCAGTAGAGTTGATAGAAATCAATGTTTAAAGTTATTCTATAAGTATTTATCGTACTGTGATATTTTTGTGCTTGAGTGCATATGCCTCTTGGGGTAAGACCAGAAATTTATGGCGTCGATTATGAAACAAGTGTTATATGATATGACTTTTAGGTTAGCTGATAATATTTTTCTCTCGTATTCAAATTACTGCATCAAGGTTACATGAATCCATAGTGAGTATTTCGTATTCTTTTGACTTTTGCCAAAGATCGAAAACAGCTGTATCAATATTGTTTTCTACTTTAGAGTATCCACACAAGAATTCAGAGAAGTGAAAAAACAATGATGAAATATTCAATTTATTCATGAGAGAATAAGTACTGCATAGATGAGAGTTTTCAATCGTAATCGAGTAAAAACATAAGAATTGATATGACGATGAGAAGCAAAATGAAACAATCAAAAGCACACAAATTCATAATCATAAAATTTAAGACTATTAATTAGTAAGTAGAAAATTTTATTGATTTGAATAGAAAAAAATGAAAGAATCAGTAAATATTATATTTATCAAAAATAAAGATCACAGGAGAACTTGAAATTTAACGACATGGAAAGTGATGACAGTCAGTTGCTACGATTATTTTTTATTCGTATTTTACAATCAGGTATATATATATCATATTTTGCTGATTTTTTCAGTCTACTCTTGATGATTGAAGTTGATATCTTTTATTAACAAAGCATAAAAAACACAGAGAATGCAATTCAAAAGAATTAATCTATTTACAAACTTTCAATGGTAACTAAATACTTGGCAAAGCTTCTTAGACAGAACAACTAACGTTACATGTGATAATTTAAAAATTAATTTCACCTTATTCATTGCATAGGATCAATTGTACTGGTCACAACTACCTCGAAAGACACCGGCTTTTGATAGAAAAACACCCACATCCACACCCTAGTATCACGCTGTAAAGTTACGAAATCGTCCTGATTTACTTTCATTATTTTGAAAACGATAGCTTTTATGCTGAATAAATCCACACCTGTTCTATTTCTATATATTTTTTCTATTTTCAATTCAAATCATCCCATTCTATTACAGCAATGCTGTTTCTCAGTACCGTACTAATTGTCGTCTTCGTCTCCATTAATCATGTCACCAATGCATGTGATAAAGATCCGCACGAAGGTGTTCTAGTTGTTGCTGCTGGCAATTTTCTTTCAGTCAGCAGTGACCAAGGTGTTAATTGGTCACCAGCAGAAACTAAAGGTCGCATGACACTCAGTCAAGTAACTTGTCAATATGAAAAAATCGTTCAAGGTTTGCCAGTCAATGCGAACTTTGATTGGAAAGTTGCTTTCAGTGGACAATGGGGTGGCGATAAAGGATGTAATAATGGTGCAAATTGTCAATTTAATAGTGGTTCTTCTGGTATTGTTCTGCTTATGTATAATCCGTACAATGGACAATTAACGACAACTCCTCTCAGTAGTGACCAAACAACAGTTGCAGGTGCTTCAACTACTACACCAGTACCAACATGTTCGAATCCATACCAAAATCGTATTGTTCGAGCATCGGGTGATTTTCAAACAGAATTAGGTAGTTCAGCTCCATGGCTTGCTGGAGAAGCAAATAGTCTCATGACACTTGATCCATCATCGTGTCTTTACATACTTACACTTACTGGTTTAACACCAAATAAAAATTATGACTGGAAAGTCACATTTGACAATTCATGGTCAGGTAGTCTTGGTTGCGGCAATGGTGGTAATTGTAGATTTTCTACAAGTGCAGCTGGTAGCATCGAACTTGTCTTTGATCCTATTACAAATCAACTATCAAATCGTCCATTGACAACTGTTTGTGGCAATGGCGAGTGTGAATCAGGTGAAACATGTCGAACATGTTTAACTGATTGTGGTCCATGTCCACCAGCTGTTTGTGGTGATGGCAAATGTGAAGATGCAGAATCATGTGAATCATGTGCATCTGATTGTGGACGATGTCCAGTGTGTGGTGATGGTACTTGCCAACCAAATGAAAGCTATCAAACATGTTCACAAGATTGTCCAAATGAATTAGCTGGATGTGAAGTATTTAGAGAGGAAAGTTGTCAGGGTGGTTCTCAATTTCAAGCAAATCCAGGTGCAGATCTTAAACGTTGGCAAACGCCCAAGCCTGGCACCAATGGTTATCAATCATCCTATCAAAATTATCATACACTGGTTGGCTATGCTGATATCATTTATACGGGTACGGATCGTCGTTCAGCTGATGTTTGCCTTGAAACAAAACATCGTTATCAGAGTTCAGTGACATTAACATATTTATTTGATGGCATTGCTCAATCAGATAGATGCAAACGGTTTACGAGCTCGTTTACTGGTATTTTACAGGCAACCGTTTCAGGAAGTGATGGTTCAACATTACAATTGCCCGACATTGATTTCATTTGGAATGCAAGACCTATTGCTAGTCGATCAGGTGATTATCGTAATGGACAAAAAGGTGCTGTAGCCGAAATGTTTGGATGGCCTCATAATGACATAAAACAAGAATGTGAATTTCTTAGTAAAGCTGGTTATTTAGGCGTAAAACTTTTTCCAGTTCATGAACAATTACTTTCAGCACAACCATTTGAAGATGCAATGAATCCATGGTACTTTATGTAAGTCAACTGATAACGATTTGATTATTTTTCATAGAAAAACGATCGTCATGCTTATTACGTTAGGTATCAACCAGTATCATATAAATTAGATGGTCGAATGGGTACACGAGAAGAATTACGTGACTTGATCAATACATGTCGTGGCTATGGTGTTCGAGTTTATATTGATGCAGTATTGAATCATTTTACTGGTGCTGGTAACGATATGAATCAACACAGAAATCCAAATGGTTGTGTGAAATGGGGTAACAAAACAAGCAGTGCACCAGACGCACGACAATCACCGTTTTACACCCATGCATACACTTATCAATATAATCCAAATACAGGCAAAGCACCATCGAACGAATTTCCTGGTGCTGCTATTGGCCCTGAAGATTTTCATTGTGATCGTGTACTTGGCTCTTGGTCTGATCTATTTATTTTGAATAATGGTTGGCTTGTTGGTCTCACTGATCTTGATACATCGCGAGATAATGTACGTGAACGTCAAGCAGCGTACCTTGTCGATATGCTAAGCTTGGGTGCAAGTGGTTTTCGTGTTGATGCAGCTAAACACATGTCACCGGAAGATATATCTGCAATCATGAAAAAAGTTCAACGAAAAATGGGTGGAACATTACCAGACGATTTCTTTGTTTGGCTTGAAGTTCTTACAGGTATAAATCTATGTCCATAGAAATTTTAGCTTCATATTCTAACCTTTTGCCTCTATTTACTTATCGTTTTATAATGAAAGGCGGAGAAGCTGGTGTTATTTGGCAAGGACCATCATGGTACGGCACTATGTTCGAAAATATTCTTAAGAATGATCTCGGTTCAATGTCTGAAGTCAATAAAATTAAGGTAAGTTTGTTATTGATAATTCATCATCGAATCGAATTGTAAAAATGATAACTAGTAGATGTGGGATGGTCTCTATCCAAAAGAACCCTATAACAATCCTACCGTATCTCGCCATCGTGTTGTCATTCAAAATGATGATCATGATCAACAGAATCCAGGGTCGAGTAGTCGTGACATGGCTAATGCTGGTTGTGTTCTTGTTAAGAATTGTCCTGTATCAGATCATCGTAGCTTTGAAGTTAGACTTTTTGCGAGTCCAAACGGTGCAGAGAACAACAATGATGATTGGCCTATTCGATTTATTCTTTCATCTTACTATCATACTCATGGCGATCTTGGTATTCCCGATGGAAAATCATCGTGTGATCTATGTACTGTCACATGTACATCGTGTCGTAAATCAGTACCTTATATAAAAGCACATGATGCAATGGCTTGTGCCTATGCGGGCAATGGCTACACACGTACACATCGTGATATACCTGTTATCAATGCCATGCGTGCATGGATGCATTTGTCACCAATAACGGGATCATCCTTAGGTATTTCACATTGTGGATAGATACAAGATGTCGGTGCATCCTTCCATAGTTTTGGTTTTCGACTCGTTTAAAGATTGAAGATCAGATTATAACATTTTAATAAAATATCAAAAATCATAAAACTTCAACATGATTTTAATAATGCTTATTTTCCTCTGTGAGAATGAATGAGTTATTCAATGTGTCTAATGAAACATGGAATAAAGGAATATTTTTGTATTAGTATTCTCTTCAGAAAAAAAAATCGTTGACTAATTGTTTCTGTTGTCTTCTATCATCAATGCTGAGCCTTTCTCGTGAAAAAAATTTCAATCTGTTAAAAATTTGCGGACGACTGTGATTTCAGTGAGAAGGAATATCAATGTAATTCGCTTTATAGTTAAGAACTATTCGTATTTGTCAATTCCAGTGACCCTTGAGAGAATGAAAATTTGACGAAATATTCTATCGAAATTCTTACATAAATTTAAATTAATTCGAACATAGAAAAAATATATATATTAGAAAACTAATTGCTTTAACTTTCGTTTCATTTGACATGAATGAATTCTATGCTCAAATTAAAGAGGCTAAAGAAAAGTAGAATTTTGTTGTCTCTTAAATATAGTGATGCTCATGTACTTCATCGTTTGTATTCTGTTACGATCGTGTAAGATTTTCTAATAGTATTGGTACTAGTAGTAAAAGTATTCATTGTTCTACATTGCTCAAAGTATTTTCCTGATGAATTATATTTATTTTGGAAGAGAAATATTCTATGGAAAACATTACGATTGTTCATGTTTTCTTCTTTGATGCACATAGACATCGTGGTAATTATTTTTCCACAACAACAGAAACAGCGAAGCAATCAGTATTTTTCTTAAAGGAAAATTTTAAACAATATTTTAATTAACAAGTCGAAATTTCCATTATCAATAAGAACAATGATAGAATTGATCATATTTTCTCTTTTACGTCAAATGACGAGCATTGAAAAAAGGAAAATTTCAAAGATATAAAATCTATTTCATTTTGTTGTAACCAATCATCAAGTTCAAGTTATATCAAGAACAATGTCTATTGACTAAAGGACTCGTCAGCAGTCATAATTATAGATGAACAGAAAATCAATACTCATCGAGTTTCATCGATCGTAGACGCACGCATTTGTATGTATCAGATATTATGTAATGTAGAGAGTAAAATTTTCATTACTCTGTTCCCATTGGTAGTTCAAAGCCTTATGGTACTGCACGGATCTGCATAACATGACTCATGTCAAACTAGTGACTCTTTTTTTTGCCTGTCATTAAGTATTTCTCATCGTTATTTTTCCATTTTTTCACCGTATCTTCTTCAAACAATAGTATGTGTATTTCTAGTTCAGTTAGATATGCGAAAGAAAACCATGAATTAATCGTTGTTTTGGCAGCCCTATTTACAAATAGGAAAATGATATTCTTCTTTTCAGATGTTTACAGTTAATCATTGGTTTCACCGAAATCCTTTGAAATCAACGGCTCTTGTGTCGTTTGATCATCGAACATCACCATCGAGTACAGATGCCATGCAAATATGCCAGTAAATAAAATTTAAAAATAAAATTTACGTTTTCGAAAACAAGAACATTTATTTGTGTTCTATTTTAAGTCAACTTCGTCAATTACGTCTGGATCTTTTACAATCATTATGCAATCCGATGCTTGAAACTGCTGCTATTAGAAGTACATTCGATAGCTATATATCATTGTTAACTGGTTTCGTAGCATCACCAGATGGTGGTAGTGATGATTCGAAATTACGATTTACAACTAAATTCTACTGGAGTGATTCATTAACAAAAACCAATACTATAACGTAAAGAACTCGAAAGAATCAACACTGATATTGACATTGAATATTTATACCTTTTGTTTTCTAAGTGATGTTCAGGATACCCAATTTGAAGTATGCTGTATGACACTAAATGTCGCTATGTGGTACACGAAACATGCTGCCTATGTTGCATCTAAAAGTAGTATGTAAGTAATAGTTGAAGGCAAATTTTCTTATTCACAAGTAAACTTTACGAAAAAAAAACAATAAATAGGCCCACTGATCGAGATGCAATTGATGTGCATAAATCACTTCGAACGGCAGCCGGAATGTTTAAACATGTTATGGTACGCTTTGATTTATTCTTTTCAATATTGCAATTCTTAATGAAAATAAATAGGACGTTGAAATTCGAAAATTAACTAATGTCAATTTACCACCATGTTCGGATCTTGATGAAAAAATTCTTGCTGCTTATTATTATTGTTGTATGGGAGAATTTCACGAAGGTGAGTTTATTTGAGTTTTAATAGAAAAATTTATAATCGAACATCACGTAATACTTATTTATCTACAGTGACGGTTGCACGAGCGATGAATGCTAAGCAAGATAGTGCACTTATTTCAAGTATAAGTAATCAGATTTCACAATATTTCGAGATGGGAGGTAAAAGAAAATAGATTAATCATAAAGTAATCTATTGAGAATCGGATTTCTAGGTCAACAATTGACATCGTTGGATGAGAAGATTATTGGACAATGGCGTATGTATTTTGGTTTGAAGTCAAAATTTTATTTAGCTGAAGTATGATTGTGTATGAGGAGGGATTTCTATTTTCAAATGGCTTATGATTATTTAGGCACGTGCATATCAAGCATTAGATTTTCTGAAGAAGAATGATGCTCCGAATGCTTTGAAAGCAACCGAAGAAGCAAGCAAAGGTAAATATGTCGTAGTTATTTGCATCTCTGTTAACATTTAATCAATCTATATATAGTTCAACAACAAGCGGCAAGTTTTTGTGAACAATATTCTAAAACTAAAGGAGCTGGTTCACTACAAAACCATCCGTTCTTTCTCCAACTTGATTCATTGATTCGTCGTGTTCAATCTACAGTTGATTTCGAAAACAATATCATGTTCGTTGTTCATTCTTCTTCAGTAATGATTTTCGTAGTTTAAATGTGTGCGTTTCTTTTAGTCATCATAAACGAGCTGCAACTGAATTGGCAGCACTTGCCAATAATCCTACACACGGCATTTTACCTGCTGAAGAATACACTCCGGCTAAATTAAATAGTTTATTTTCTCAGTATACTTATCAAGCATTTGATATTGGTCGAAATGTTGGCAAAGTAAACAGGATTTCATATTGCTTCTAATCCGTAGAACTTAACTTTTTCTCAATTCTAGCCGTACAAAGAAGACAAGCATGCGCGTGAAGTAAAGGAAGCTCGAGAAATGCCCATACCACAAGGAATGCCACCGTCCGAAGGTGCTTGTATCATCGCTTGAAATGATTTCATTCATGTACATTATTCGTCGTATATTTTTTTTTTCTTTATTCTATTAAACATTTTATGCGTCTTAAATAAAAAAAGAACAAACTAACAAGAGAAAAAACGCAAAAATAGATGTTGCGTTTTTTTTTGTTTTTTTTTTCAAAAGTTTGCTGATATATATCTTCTTGGCATATAAAAATAAATAAAAAAAATCAATAGTGGTATACCGATAAGTACACCAAGACACAAAATAAATGGTGTCAAAATAAATGTACATATAAATACAAGTAAACATAGAAAGAAACGACGTATTGAGCCAATTTCAAGTTCCAAGGAATATTGATAGAATCTTTTCGTTATTATTATTGGTAATGCTATTAATAGTATTGGAACAGCAAGGACAATTATTAATATAGCTAATATTGGAGTTAGTATCCATGATAATAATAAAAATAATATAGATTTGCATTTCGACCAACGTTTTTTACCGTAAAATGTACAACCAGTTGGTGTTATAAAATGCAAATTATCAACTTCTCTCATACATAGCCAACAGAATTCACATGCACATATAGCACAACGTATGTGATTACATGAACCATCGTTTAATTTTTCTATTGGACTTTTACCTATGAAAATAATGGGTATAGAAATTCTAATTGATACTTAGAAAAATCATCATTAATCAAATAGCAAATAAAATAGAAAAAGAAAATTTTAAAATATTTATTAGTTTTATTCCTAGTATGCAGTGTGACAACGGAGAATGAATATTTTCATCTTCATTGATTTAGAAAAGGCAATCGTTCAAACAGTGTACTGATGTACGCATGGCGTCGTCATTTTCGAGAAGGTTGTAGACGAAATGTTGAAAATTTATTAAATAAGTATTCGATCTGTCGAAACAGGTTTCTTGGTAGTTGGGAGTCAAATGATGTGATACTACTATTTTTCTTTCATCATGAATAATAAACAACTACTTCATAGACTCGTATTTCTTTATCCCACTTTCTAACGCAACATGTCCTTTTGTCCATTTTAAAAAACACAATAAAGACAATGATCCTTTGATGCTCGAAATCTAACTAGTTTAGTTGAATATTATTTATCTTTTGAGGATCTAATTTTTAATGTACTTTGCATGTGATTCTACTTCTGGTTTTTTGAGAATAGAATTTTTAACGTAGCAAGCTAGAATATGTCAAATAAATGAAGATGGTATTGTTCGTGATTTAAATAGTAAGGGAGTCGATTGAATTTCCACTCATTTGTGTTTTCATTACTATACTTCTTTTATTTATTAATCTACTATATATGAAAAGAAAGCATCGAATGTGCTGCATCTTTTGCTCTGTCACGCTTGAATATTACATAGAGTTAGAAGTATACAAGATGTAATAGAAAAAAAATGCGACATTGTTTTAATATAGAGTGTCCATAATTTTGTAACAGTTTGTATTTCGCATATATGTCGGCTTAAACAATGGATAAAGTCTTCTTGAATACGTCGTTTCCAAAACATGTACCAAGAATAATGCTGCAAGTACTGGAAGATTCAATTTCTTTTCTGTTCTGTTCTAATCGTCTTTTAAGAATCAGAATGAATAACCTACATGAGGGTGTCACTACTTATCATATTGAAAATATTTGAAAAGCTTCTCGGATACACTATAAGTATCGAATCATATATCTTTCTTACGGCTTTCGATGACATACATATCTTAGAAAAAAAAATTCAATACTCTATAATTTTCTTAAATTAAGATATATTCAGAAGCAAGAAAGTCCTTTAAAGATTATCAACATGACGAAAAGTGGCACTATCATGTAGATTGTTCAATTTTGAATATTAAAATAAATCATTAGAAAAGAACAAAAAGGAAATGAATCATGCAGTTTTTATAGAGCTTTGTGCAGCACATGTTTTCGAAAAGGATTCAAGAAGAGTTTATTATTTATCAAAGCTAAGATATATGCGAAAAACAAAATGATACGAAATTTAGAAATCTGATTTTGTAGTTAAAAAGTATCACTTTTTTTCTAATACATATTTTATACTTTATCAAAAGATACATCATGTTTCAGGCTTTCTCGCTATATATAGTAGGTTAATGAATAAAAGAAGTATAGTAATAAAGGCCACAAAAAAAAATAAAGAAGAGATATTCTATTAGCCCCTCGTCGTATATGAAAAATATTTTAGACAATCTATGAAAAAAATTAACATTTCTATTGTATAAGATAAAGCTTTGCAATCTTGCAACTGTGAAATACATCATTGATCTCTAAAATAATATTCAAATAGATTACTGAATTTTTTTATTGAATTTGATTAGGATTCAATAAATGATCATAAACAGAATTCTTTCAAACAATATCAAAAACAAAAATAATTATTCGCAACTAATGAGTAATAGCAGATTTATTGCGTTTGACATTTTAATCCCATTGACATTACACTAACAACTTTTTTAATGAAAAATTGATGAGATTTACTGAATGAGCGCTAATTGAGCGTATCAAATGTGACTGTTTCTGAAACAACCGACAATTCTATTCTCTTCGAATTTCTTCTTTTTATTTGACATATCAACAAGGATATTTCGAGAAAAATAAACAACACGCTTCTCATGAATGTCATCTATCCACGAATAAATGAAGAGTAACACAGAGTAATTTATTTCATTCACCGTTTCATGCGATGTTCTGTTCTCAGTACAATAGATAGAGAAATTCTTCAAGGACTAGCTACGTTCAATCGTTATGAAATAAACATTGCAAATAAAACCCGTATGATAAATAGAACGAAGAAAATAACACTGAAAGTCTATGCTATAACAAGAAAACTAGATACGAAGTAGTTCATATTTCTCGTGCATTACAACTTAGCACTCATAGACTATATTTCAACAAAACCTTTTTAATAGTATTTTTAATCATGAAGGACATAGTATAGTATTATTTTTTTTCCTTTTTGTTTGAGTGAATCTCTTCAATGTTGCTTAAAAAGGATGGCATGATGAATATTCGTTACACGAAAGTTTCCGATTACATTTCTTTTTATGTGTTAAAAATATCAACCAATAGAATATTCTTAATGTGCTTTAATGTTATCATCAGATCAAAGAAAAACAAACTTACACCGTGGACAAGGTCGAATGATACCACCATTTAGATTTGATTTCATAAGCATTTCAAGTGTAGGATCTTTTGAAGCACGTTGAGCAGCAGCAGCATCACATGTTAAATTCGGATGCCAGATTTGTGAACAACGTTGACAAAACGGTTTTTTGCAAACCAAACAATCAAATCGACTTGATTTACGAGTATTTTCCATCAAAACAGCAAAATTACAATTCGGATAACTAGTTTTAATAAAGATTTAATTAAATTTTGATTTAGAGAAGAACAAAGAAAAAATTTATGCTTACGGACACCATCGTGTATCGGGCATCTTTTGTAAAACTCGTCTTATCATAAATGTTTCATAACGTTCATACATTTGTTGATCATCTAAGATGCGTTTTATGTCAATCGGATGAAGAACTTCTTTGCAATCCGTATGTGGACACTCCAATAACGATGGACAACCATTACGTATTTTATCAATTAAATACATGCATAAACATGAATGACAAAAATTATGTTTGCATGTTCGTAAATTCTCACATTCGTTTGTTGAATAACATATTTCACATTCGTTCGTATTAGTATTTAAATTCGTTATTGTTGTTATCACCGAATGCATATAGTTTTCGTCCGTTGTATTAGATGAATTAATATCATGTATAGATGGTAAAACTGATGATGGTGTTGATGTCATTTGTACCAATGAATTCATATTAAAACTAGCTGACATACGACGAAAAAATGTTTGTGGAAGTATTTCATCGGCATTTGACATTGTACTAGATGGACTTGTTATACGTTTGATAACATCACTTGCTCGTAAGTCGGTGGATGATGAGGAATTGGATGCTTGAGAGTTCGTACGTTGACTTGTATTTTGTAATGATGCTGCATCATCATGTGTTGGTAAATTTACAATTGTGTGTGCTTTCGCAGTATCATTCGTTGTAGAACTATGTTCATTTACTGGATGAATTCTATGATGTTTCCGCGTGTTGGATGAAGATCCTTCGCCACCATACATTTTGTTTAATTCTGCAAGCTTTCAGAATTAATTGACGACGAATTTTGATTTAGTTGACAAAAGTAAATCAAACTAAATGCATTCTGTTTGCATGTCACTCTAGAAAGAAAGAAAAGAAAAAAACGAAGAAAAATAACAGATTCTCAATCTACACGCGTATATGATGATGGAGAACAGATCTCTTAAAGCATTCAAACATACTTTTTTTTACTAGCAACTGCCGATTCTATTTATTTAGTACAAGAACAAAATACAATTTTTAATATTCTACTTCTCATGGGATTAGTTGAAAAATAAAATGACTGCCTCACCCCACATATACATACACATATATATGTATATACATAATCAATTGATTGTTATACATCGATGATAAATATTAATGAAATTAATCTGAGAAATTTTTGCTTTTTCTTTCATTGAGGTTAAATTGAAAAGAAAATATTTGTTGTTTCTTCACAATAGTATAAATATGGTCTTCTTACTTTTTTGCTTTATCACTTTTATACTCAACTAACAACGAAACAAAAAAAGCTAATCGCTTTGAAAAAAGGCGCGCATATAAATAGTCAAAGAACAAAATAAGCGAGTTCTAGCATATGCATGTATGCATATACTTTTATTGCTGTCTTTTTATTTTATATAAGTTATGTTTTTACCTGTGTCGTATTTACTCAAGAGTCATTACCTTCTCGTACTGACGTGCACAAAAATAATGATTAGGCAACTAATGTAGATAAACGATTTGTTGTAATGTGTGTAATTAAGGCTTTATTTATGATATTTCTTAGGATCTTTTCTTCTCATTATTTATTGTTCGATCGTCTATCTTCAACAGTCAAGGAAAAGAGACAACATCTCAAATAAGTATGTCTAGTCTTACATTTGTATATTCTTATCATTAGTATTATCTTCTTCTTTCCGATTTAGTGAAGGAGAAACGAGAACTCGATTAAATGAAGGTCATTACTGCCAAGAAAACTGGTGTAAGGATTCGCATTCTTTTATCAATGCTCAAGGTACGGTGAACACAATATTCATTACAGAATTTCCGTGAGCATGATTACATAGTTTATTCATGATTTCATTTTATCAGATGTGTATAGCTCACGAAACGAAGAGAAAAAGCAAAGAAAACAAATAGAATTCAATGAATACATTCAGTTTTTTAATTTATGTATTAATCAAGAAACAGAAAAATTAAATGACAAATATCATTCACATTAGTCTACAATTATTTATCACTACATTTACATGCATGCTTGTATACTGACAAAAAAAAAGATTCAAAAGCAATCTATTGAACAAATAAATGTCTATTGATTTTGTATTTAACAAATAAAAAAGATATCTTTAAGTAGATTTTGTTCTTCAGAATCTGCTATCGCATTCATGGAATGTCTATGATTAACTTGAGATTTATGATTGATTGGTAGCTTTTTTGGCGCTGGTTCATGAAATGATTCGTTTAAAGATAATATTAAAAGATCTTCTTCATTATTATTATTATTATTATTATTATTATTATTATTATTTCCGTATCGTTGAGTTTGAATGGAACGATTAGTTGGTTTATCAGAAATTCTATGGAAACAAAGATAACACACTTCTATATTAGTGACTCTCGTTTAGAGTATTTTTTACTTGTCAACGGGTTTCACTGGTTGTTTAGCAGGCGACGTAGCACGTTCGACAACGGCTGATTTTATTTCATATTTGATTGGTGACGTAGCACGTGTTGTTGTATGACAACCTGATTTGAAAGAGGATTTATCGGCTTGTTCAATCGGAGAATTCTTATTTCTTTCTTGAAATTCTCTTTCAAGTATTTGTTGCTAAAAGATATGAGAAGAACGATGTTTTTTTCAATGACAAAAAAATTGATAATCAATGCTCGAACCTGTTTGTGAAGCAGTTCTAATTGTTTTTCCATCATTAATTGTTTCAATTGAAATTGTTCATTTATTATTGAATGAGCTGGATTAGATGGCTGTACTGCATTATTTCCCAAGTTATTCCGATTCGTTATTGCATTTGTTACAGTCGTTGTTGGAGGTTCTTTCAACGGTAGATTAATCGGTGTTGAAGACTAAAAAAGCACACTGAAGTAATGAAATCAGAGTCACAAAATTCTACTCGTTGAGGATTTGGAAATTCGTTCGGTGTTGATTTGGATAATAATTTAGATTTTTTTTCATATTCACTTAAAATCATTTTTGTTTCATTGTAACGCGTAAGAATTTCTAGAAGAGGAACATTTGAAAATTAATTAATCGAACAATAGAATAAATATTTTACTTTGATTATCTTTCATCAATTTATCGTAATCCGTTAATAATGTTTTCATTTGTGTTTCAAATAATTTTCGTTCTTGTTCAAGTTTATTTTCAACAAGTTCTTTTTCATGACCGATACTTGAAAATCAAATGACATGAATATTCGAAAAATATATTCGTAATCTATACCGAGCAAGTTCTTTGATTAAATTAGCAATTTTTAATTTATCTTCAGCACTTAATTCTTTAATACCTTTGGATGATTGAATTGATGTGTCGACAGATGTTGTTGAAGCAGGTTGATCAATAAATCGAACAGCATTGGTCGCACTTGGAGCCTGTATACAGATTTTACAATACATGAGTATCATAATGACTTTAGCAAAAAAAATCACTCCTGTCAAAATGCAAAGGTGGAACACATACGCAGTAAAGCTCAACATTAATGAGATTGTTTTATTGAGTGATATTTTTTATTCGTTCAGAATTCCAAGAGAAAAAAAGTGTTATTTTTATATAATCTCGGCTCATATTTGTGCGTAGGGCATATGATTAACTTTTTCTATTCTTGGCGCCATAAATCTGAAAATTGACGATTTGATCAATTAATCGATTGAAAGTCAAAATTAATGATTGTAAAATTCAGGATGCAAAATATCATTTTCGAAAGTGACAAGCAAGAGAATTAAGGAAATTCTTCGTATTTTGTTCTCAACACAACTTCAAAGTTTTTCTACTTGTTGTTCTCTCGCTTCTTTTACAAAACAGTGACTAGTTCGAATCAATACTATCAAGAAAATACGATTTAAACACATCACTATGCTTTTAATCCATACGAGTGACTATGCTAGGTTTCAATTCGTATTGGACAATACTATTAAAAGTTGTACTGGATGAAAACAATCAACAAGAGAATTTTCTTATGAATGATTGCCTCATTTGCACCGAAATGCTATTTAATGGTGTATGTATGAATTCTTTGAAAAGTAATTTGAAAATATTTCATCGTTCGACAGGTACTACAAATATATGGCTTAAAGTAGATCCACGTCAGCGTAAAAATTCCGGACACATGCAAGGTTTCTCACAAACAACACTAACATGTTTATAATTAAAAAAGCAGGATATTTGATTTGAAATGTATTCTTCAACAAATAGTCTTTTCACTTGACTTATTCGACATGGCTAAGTTACATTTCATTTCTATGTTACTATTTAATATATCACTATTGTATTAGTTCAAGCAAGAATACATTAACAATATAAAAGATGAAAATGAAGAAACCATTAAAAAACACCACCAGACATGCTCCAGAAAGGTTTACGAGTTTGCTTGACTAACCTTCGTACGTGGTTTGTTAACTACAGATGGTGCAGTCATTTTGTTTGTTTTTATCATTGGCATTTGTGGATATTGTGCTATGGGTTTTTGAATCGATGAACTTTGCTCTATGCATCACAACAACAAGAAACTCGACAATGAGAAATCAATTCATATCTATTTACCAGCTGCATTTAACCAACGTATTTTAACGGGATGTTCACTAGGTGGTATCATGTTTTCTTCGGTCATGATTTTATCTAAAATTTGTTTAATGTAAGAAGCAAAAGAAGAAAATTTTAGGGAATCATATTTTTGATCATGTAGTTTTCTTAGTTAAATAAAAATGAAAGATAAATGAAAGTCATTTTATGCCTTAATGTTCGATTGAATCGTAAACTTGTTTGAAATTCTTGTAAAATGCCTAATGTAAAAATCGATAAATCAATTAGAACATTTTATTGATTTTATTCTCAAAGGCTTACCTTAAAAAACTCCAAATAATATTCCAATGCCTTTGTCGATGTCATTTCACGTATTGAATGCATCGATAATTGTGGTGCACCAACATCAACTGTATTCATTCCAAGACGAGAAGCAAGTATTGGGCCAACAGTTGTACCACATGGCATATCATTTCTCATGCAAAACTCCTTAAGTATAAAAGAACAAGAAAATACACATCGAAGTATATCATATATATGTATATGAATCTATGACAGTAACAAAACAAAACCTGTATCGGAATGCTATTGAGTCGAGCAATTTCTTTAACAAGAGTTGCTGTAAATGCAGTAGTTGCATAACGATTGCAACAATTTGTTTTAATAACAACTCCACCATTTAATAATGATGGTTGATGATCACGATCGTGAAGTGAGCTGTAGTTTGGATGAATAGCATCTTATTGTCAAAAAGAGACAGAAAAAGCAATATTTTATCATTTCGTTTGCCTGTTTATTATTTATTGACGTACGAGACATATCGGCTGAAATAAGAAATGAATTAGCAACGGACCGTTCGTATTCATCACGCGTCACTCGACGTAATGTATGCTGAGTAAATTCACTCATTGCACCTTGAGCACTTTCAGAACCAACCTAAATATTTTAAAGAAAACAACATCTTATGTTTTGCGACTCGCTTAATCAGACATATACAAGAGATGAGCACCGTTGAATTATTTTAATCATATGAGACCTGAACTTCATTCGTAGGATTTTTAAAGAATAAATATATATATATACCGAATAAGGACAAAATACAAGAACTCATCTATTTCAATTCACTCTCATTGATTGAATTGCTCAAGTAAATTCTAATTCTTATAAAAATTGGAATTGATCAGAGCCGACTAGAATAATGTCTATATTTACTTCGTTTCAAATAGTTTTGAATATAGGAGGAGCACTCATTTTACTATTCCACAGGATTCTGTTTTCTTTTCGATTACCGAGATAATAAGCTTATTTTCTAATTCTAATCTTGAAATTTTCACAACAAAGCTTTGCCGACGAGATCAATCTTTATGAAAAGCTTATTGTCGACATTTAAAATTGACTTCTCCTTTCCTGTGCGATGTTATCATTCGACGTCGCAACTCAAATACACATAATTAGGCTTTACATCAGACTTACTTTTAGATTGTACTGTGACGAGTGTATTATTAATTTAATTTAAAATGAAAATTTAGCTTAAATTTTCGGACGAAATGAATCAGGAGGAAAATGAATACATCATAAATATATACATATATATATTAGCCTAGTTCAACATTATCTAAGTTTTTTTTCCTGCTGTTAGATGTTGTATCAATGACGTACTACTCTAGAAATAATACAATACAACAAGAATTTTTTTGATAGGCTATAACTGTAGTTTCCAATCGAGAAAATTTGAGCACGGTAAACATCTCTCATATATGATAGAAAACAAACAATCATCGCTATGATTCATATTAACCTCTTCATTGTCATATAATAAAGCTCCTCGAATAACTGTTTCTTCTGCAAGAGTATCAAGCGTATTGACGAGACCCTAGAAATGATAACAGAATATACTTATATATACATAGAAGAAAGAAAAATCTAGTCATTTCGAATTTTACTTGTACAGCACAGTATGCACTCATTTGATTATCGAGTCGTCCTGAATAAATAAATTCATTTTTAAGACCACCAACACATGATGGTTGAGTGTCAGCAACTACTAGATCAAAATTAATAATATCATCGCTTTGACAACCACATTCATGAGCAAGTAGTTCTAATAATTGACTATGATGTTTTTTTGACTAAAATTTAAAATAAGAGAAGAAAAATAAACATATGTATTTAACAGTAAATTCATGGTTATATACTTCATCATTTAATTTCTTATTGGCATCCGATGTTGCATCTTCTTGTTTTGTTGTTTTATTTAATTCGTCTTCAGTTTTAAGCGATAGTACAGCTTGCCTAAATGAAGAGTATTGTTGTTCTAATGAAATATTTTTCAATAGATTTTTATAGGACACACAAATTATCCTGTTTATTGATTTCTAGTTTTTCATTTGTATCACGTTTAAGATGAATAGCAAGTGTCGGTACACGCAGTATAGGTCGATTTATATGTACTAAATGACGAGTAATTTTGCCATTTTGATTCTATAGGGAAATGTAAACACTAAGAAGAAACGATGAAAATTGTTTTTCTACAAACTCGACAGAAAATTCGTCCAGCCAAAGTTAAATCTCGATCAAACCATGTATGCCAAATACCACCGCCATAACATTCAACGTTGACTTGTAAATAACCACTTTGTTCTCGTTTTGAAACAGGTTTAACCTATGAAATGAAAAAATTATTAATTCAGAAGTAGGAATTGTGTAAGAACATAGAATAAACTCGTGATATCTTTTTACCAATACTTTGATTACATCGCAATGACTATCTATAATTAGATATGAATGCTATTTTATACTTTATCGAATATTTTGTGTGTGCGTATGTTTATCGAGTATGATTTATAAACGTTCCTAGTAGTCAATTTAATAACGGAACATTATTCTTTTAAGTTTTTGTCGGTCTTAAGATGTTCTTAGAAAAATACGTCTCAGATAGAAAAAAAGGATAGAGATATGTGATTCTCTACCAAACTTGTCACTTTAAATTATTAGACATTACTTACCTGTGGAACAGAGCGCAACATACGCACAGAGGTGAATTACATTACTACGCCATGCTCTTTTCGTCTTGTCTGTAAACATTTTTAAGTTGCAACTTCCAGTGAATATACTCAACATTTTTACGTGACAGAAGAACAAATTTTGTGTTCTATCACTACTGCTAACTGACCAGTTCATAAGTATTTTTTAATACTAACATTCCCGTTGATAGTTCGCATTTGAAACAGTTTTTTATACCTTTCGAAAAAGAATATTGTTTTTAAGCAAAGCAGCAATTGATTCTAAACAAGTCAGTAGAATTATTATTCCGAGATCATAGAGTTTTTCTTAGTCTAAAGAAAAAGAACCAAAGAATGAAAAGAAGGTTCAAAAAATTTTTTTCTTCCTGGAGAATAATCCGATGATATTAAAATTCAGACACTATCAGTTATTCGAATTTTAAGCAGGCAAAGTAATGCAATACTTGTCTGTGCGTGTTTTGAATGCTACTCCAACAGTAAGATCTAGGAATTTAAAATAGCAATTTTTGAAGAGTATCGAGTTCTCTATATTTTTCGTCTTAACCTTACTTTTCTGGGAACTTACTAAGACCGTCAAAAAGACAAAACAAATGTGTCTCATTATCTATGAACCACCCACTACTTTCTGTGAGTTATTTCTAATCGGATCCGAATACACAAAGACAATCACTCACAACGATGGAAAAACTTGATATCCATTATAGATGTCATATGGATTAGACTCTCAAAAGAATGTATGCACACAAATTATTCGGACGAGCAAAAATAGAAATTCTAATTATCGAACAGCGATCATTAAATCGTTTGTCATTATTGAAGTACAATATCTATATATAATTTAAGTTCGTTTTTTCCAAATAGAAAAAGCCATTTACGTGATGAAGAAAAATATTCACACATAGTGTGTACGGATTAATGAACGGATATTGATTAGTTTTAAATGACTAGCCAGGCATATGAGACAATGAGCAATAATGTTTCTTCGTAATCATTCAAAATTTCATCAGGCTCAAAAAAAAAAAGAAATAGCAATGTCACCGTGCCGTTTACGAAACGTATATAAGACATAGAAGTTATCCAACACTTGTTAGTTCATAACACGTTAGAAGATCAATAATGACATTAATCGATGTGTTTCATTATCGAATCTGCTATATTTCAAATTATAGGAATACAAAAAAGAATCTCAATTCGCAATGCGATACGCTAGTTGTTCAGGTGGCTCTTCTGCATGCTATGATTTTGTGTTTGAATTATAGAACTGATAGTTTAAGAAGAAAACGTCATACGCGGAGATGTGGTGAATCGGTATGAGTAGCCGTTAATGCAAAACCATTTCCATTTGTATATTTTCCACCAACAGCAAATGCTGCGACACTCGAATCATCTTTAATAACAAAATACTAAATAAATAAAAATAGAAATCAACATTTTTTCTTTCTTTTTCATTTTACTTTTCCCATAGGTTCAATTTGCCATTGTTCATGTTCTCGTAATTCTTTAAAACCTGCGGTAGTCAATATATTTTTAACATTGTCAACACCTTGAAAAATATCAAATTATAGGTATAATAATACAAGTAAAAACAAAATCGATTTTTATCAAATGAAAACTTACAATGAAATGCTGTTGGACTTTTATTAATAAAGTTAAGAAAACCTTCAACATTTTTCGACGTTGAACCTGCCAACGTAGTCATCTGAAAATTAATAGAAAGTATTGCATTCAATTCTATACCACATACCCTTCGAATAAAAAAGCTATAACGAGGAAAATTATTGAAAACGATTGACATCTTAAAATTGAAAAAACAAAACAATGAACAGAAAACAAAAATTATTTTCCCTGTCTAAATGATCATATTCATATGTGAGTATACATATATGCTTCTTCTCTTCTTAGATCCATATTATTTCATCATAAAAAAAGAAAAACAAACAAGCAAATAACAATAATAATATAACGTAACCAGTATTAAAAACAAAAACAAAAGAACACAATTACTACTTCTCGTTTTATTTCGCTTTTGCATTCATAGCAAAAACGATAGTTTGAATTCAATTGAAACAATTTGAAATTTCAAACAAATTATGACCAACAAGAAAAATAGCCTCTTGAATCTCACTGCATATTTCACTTTGTACTACTTCTAATTGACTGAATAAGAAAATTATTTCATCCTGCTTGTCAAAAATCGACTGAAACATTCAATTTTAACTTAAAAACAATTCAAATGAATTCAACTTTGAAGCTTTACATAGCAGAGCTCAATTATAAGAAAACAAAAATGAATTAAAACATTAGTTAACAAATAATAGTAGTTTAAATAATCTAGTAGAAGTGCAAAGGAAATAAATAGAATAAATGTTAATAATAGATTTCTGTCCAAACCCATTTTTGAGATTCTTTGTCTGCTTGACATTCACTCAATTTTAAATCTTTTCCATTAGTTTCCATACATAGATGTTCTTTATTGCTTCGAATTTGTTCTGTTGACTATAATGAATGAGAAACGAGAACGAATGCTAAACATTTTCTACTGTTGACTTTATGTTTCGTTGATTACCTTGTCATACTGCCATTCACCAACTGGATTCCATCGACCATGATGATCCAAACAAAATTTCTTCTTAACAATATCATGATCAGATATAAAGCAATGCTCACCGGATGATAGTTCACCTTCTTCATTCAACCGCAAAATTTGCTAGAGAAAAATTGAATACAAAATATTTCTATATGAATTATTCAACGCATGAAATGCATGAGAGAATAAAAAAAGCACCAATCCATGTTATGTTTAGAGTAACATATTTAATATGTAATGTGAGCATCTGTTCTATTAACAAGAGAAACTAAATGCTAGAAGCACTTTGCATGTGTTCAGTTCACTAATGAATAACAATATTCTTCATAGTATTGGGTTCTATTTGCAAGAAATCAACTAGTACCATCGCTACGAAAGAATAAAATTGAGAAATAAGATGAAGTTAGCGGTGCAAATCATAATGCGATTAAAAATCAGGGATGCCCCGATGCAGCAATGATTGGCTGGGGAGGGGGGGGGGTGTAATTGATGTTTCGGAAGGGTGTTAAAAAAAACCTCGAACAGAACGCAAGGAAATTTTCGGTTCTGCTGAAAAAAAACGAAACATTTTCGTGTTTTAGTAGGTGTCACATACCCGACCCCCCCCCCGCCCCTGTCGGGCCACCCCTGTTAAGAATGTAGATGTGCTACATCAGAAATTATATCTTTCGAGTAGTTCGTACGAGAGGGCATACCCCTGATTGGTCCCTCTACTACGTTTGCCCTTAATTGTTATGAAATTCGTCCCCTATTATATTAATTGGCGCTTGATTTCAAAAAACATGATGTTTTTATGGAATCTTATTAATTATGAAAACTCCAGCCGATATGATTTCTTGGACATATATTTTGGGACGTGTATTTGTTTCTTCTCGTGTTGTTTTTTTCATATTTTCGAGAACTTGATCTATCATTAGTTTATTTCCATCAGATAAACAAGATGAAATATGTTCCTTTGGTTCATGAGTAATCACAGTATTATCTCGAGACAAAGAAAACGTACTCGTACAATTTCGTGAACGATGTCGCCATGCTACTCCTATTTTCCGTTCACGTTTGAGAGTATATTGAAAACCATTATAGTTCAACACGTTACCGTACTTATCCGTTCCGTTGAAGTACAACAAAGCATATTTCAATACGTTTACAAGTAACAAATATGAATTATAAAAATAGATCGATCAGTCACCTATAGGGGTGCAACAAATCTTTAATGGATTTGGGATTTGTTACCAAATCTCTGAGGTTTGGACTTGGATTTGGTTTTGGTTTCTGGATTTGTGGTATAGTTAGAACTGAGTTCCTAGCTGTGGATTTCGTCTATATTTGGATCACAGGATTGTTTATATTACTTTTTTCAGCTCAGATTTGGGATTCGGGATTGGTGATACGTTTGGAATTTGGGGTTTGGACTTGGATTTGGGTTTGGGTCTTAGATTTGGATTTGGGATTTGTTTCCGATCTAACATCAGTCAAATTTTGAAGTCGTGCTACATTGAAACCAAATCTCAATCCCAAATCCAAATCACAAACACAAATTCTACCCAAATCCTACCCATGATGATACAGACCAAATCCCAAATCCAAATCTAAGATACAAATCCAAATCCAAACCCAAATCTATACCAAATCTAAACAATTTTATATCAGCCTCTAAGAATTAATATTCTTCTCTCCCTTCTAAGACTTTATATTAAAAATTCTCATCAGATTTGGACAATTTAAGACCAAGCCCAAACCCAAATCCAAATCCAAATCTCAGTCAAGAACAAATCCAAATCTATTTGCACCAAATCCCAAGGCCTTGGATTTGTTGCACCCCTAGTCACCTATAGATACTTATTCATTACATGTATCTTTCTTATAGGTTACCAAGTTTTACCAAACGAAATGAATTCAATTCTCACTACCACTAGTTGTGCATATAGACAGTGTGAAGAATGAACATTCCAATGATAAATAGAGTGGGAACGAATTTGGAATCGATTTTTTGGGTTCCAGTTAGAAACAATTAAAAGAGGACCAATAAGGACTAACTCCACGAGAGAGGCTCCAGATAGAGATAGTTTTCGAATATATTTGACAAGAATAAGACTTTTAACTTATACATCTTTGAATATTCTATTTAGATCCTATTTTACTTTAGTATCTTGCACTGAATTTCTATTTTGTTTTTAAACTTGTTTTCCTGTAGCTTTTTCTTATCGATTAATACATGGAAAACTTTCAATTCTTTTGATTTGTTTACAAACAATTGTCTTTCTAAAAGTTCAACGAATTTGATGTAGATGTCACTTCCTTTATATTTCATGGTTACTATTAGTAGCTTAATCCGATCGTAAATATTGATACACGACACGTTCTAATCCGCTTAATCCTTCGAAGGTCAACTTCGAACAATATTCATTATCTTTGTTCATCTAAATTTGCTAGTATATCACATAACGAACACTAAGACATCGTGTATATCATAAAGAAATAGATGAAAGAACGGTCTAATTTGTTCAATATCTTATCTCTCAATTTTGTTTTCTATCATATCAAAATGCAACACGTTGCTCTATATCATTAAAATGTTCAGAAAATCAAAATATTTTGTCTGATGAAAAAGTGAAAAGAAATTTTTCAAAGAAATAAGCTTCTAATTCATAACTAATTATCCAATACGTTAAATTTAAAATTCTTACTTGTCTGAAGCAACCACTAACACCAATCGGTTGACCAAAGGAAGCTCCTCGGTCATTCAAACAAACAGAATGTTGAACATTTTTAGACTAAAACAAGAAAGTTTATTCCAAAGATTTGAATCAACATTTCCTATCCAATACATACTTCTCCCCAGACGACATTTTTCGGTGGTGGCGGAAATTTTTGTAGAACATCATAAGCTATATTTTCCATGAACCATTTAAATGGTTTACATTGTAATTTATCTCGTAACTTTTTACGTTCTGATACGTCACCATAATCTAAATTACGTATAGCTGGCTCACGTATATAGTAATATTCAGCATATTCATCCATCCATGCTTCTGCCAGACGCTTGTGATTTATCGATGTTTGATAAGGGCTCGCACCTGGTACATGAGAAGAATGGCTTCGTGGACCACGATATGCATGCGCAACATGAGAACAAGGAACCCATTCAACAGTACCACCACACTGCCAAACTTTAAATGATAGTTCATATCTTAAATGTAAAATAGAAATTTTTCTTTCCTCGAAAAATTTCATGATTTTAATATACATACTGTTCGGCACCCCATACTCTTATTCCTGGATCATAAGCACCTAACTCAAAGAACCATTGGCGATCTATGGCTAATAAACCACCGGCATGTGTAGGTGACCTGAAATCAAAAGAAAACATCATACTAAATTTCAAATTAGTGAAATACATTTGAAAAGCTACCAATAAGGTTCCGATGAATATTTTCGTTTTTTTAACTCTTGTTCGGGTACTTCTGTTTCTTTATATAGAAAACCCCATTCCCAGATTCCACGAAAATTCGTTGAACCATAAATATTTGTATGTTCTAAAGTTTTCCATTCGATACCATCGACTATTGGAACAGCTAATGCTTTGCGATTAATGGCAATACGTGTTAATAATGGTGGAAGCCAATTGATAACCTAAATTCAAATATTTCGTTGTTTTTCTTTCATTTCGAATCATTTTCGATTTTGTTTTTCAACATACACATTCACAATGAGCATCGAGTACAATAATAACATCACCAGTCGATTTTTCTGCACCAAGTGTACGTGCTGCTATCAATCCAATACGTTTTCCAGTTCGATAAAGTTTAACGAGACCATTCCAACGTTTGATGTATTTTTCTAATGGTTCAAGTAGAGCAGCTACAGACAACATAGGAAGCGAAAGACAAAACTACTTATTCAAAACAGTTGTATGAAACCCGATAGTATACATACGATCACTACTACCATCGTCGATTAGAATAATATCTTTCAGTAATTCTTTCGGTGATGTGTTTATTACGCTATGTACAGTACGTAATAAAACACTCCATCCTTCATCGAAGAAAACAAGAATTACAGAAGCCGTCGGTAAATGTTGTATATCCGGGTAGATCCAATTTTTACATCTGTAAAGAATCATACACAACTTCTGTATATCAAGCAGTAGAACTATTCAGTTTTTTTTTCATTCAATAAAATCTTTATCTAGTTTTGAAGTATTTTAGAAATATTCTAATAAAGAGAAATCGTTCTATTGCGATACTCATATAGTTAGACATAAGAAAAAAAATTCACATCGGATACATTAATAATTTATGTTTGTCTATATCCTAATCATCAATGTTAAAGATCATTGTAGATAACATATGGCTTCGGTCCACGTTAGTTTAAGTTGATACTATTACAAGACGGTTTTAGATTATAGATAAAATGGCACCTCAAGGGAATTGAACGATAAAAGTTGATTGATCTCGCTTTCCCTAACATACATCGATCTCATTGATTACTGTTATTCAAATGTACTCTAAGAATCAGTTAATGCCCTATTACTCAGTTCAATCGTGAAAAAAGCCTTCTAGAAAAATCTAGTTCTTGTGGTATGAAAACTACGTAGGTAAAACTTGGACAAACATCTATAACGAAAACAAAAACGTTTTGTTCTAAATAAATAGTTATCTTACTCTTCTGGTCTTGTATCTTTGATCTGTCTATCCAATGATATTTTATCGGAAGCAACCATATTAAAACCATATTTCGCTATAGTTTGTTGAGCTTTTTGTTCTTCTTCTGCGGAGATTATTACAGAAGTACCTACGTAAGAAACAAAGCAAAACCATGCTGTTCAGTTGAAGAGAAAATTTTATTTTACCTCCTTCGCCAGGACCTGTTTTTATAGGCCTATCTTTTGGTTCATAGTTTCCTAGTGAATCACTCATTCGTGGTTGTAAGCTGTCATTTTCTATTGGATTTCGAACATTAGGAGCTTCTTGAATAATTTTATTATGCTAGACATTTACAAGAAAAAGTTAATTAACAAAGAAAAAGGATTTCTTTTACGTCAGAATAATCAATTTTATTTTCTTCAACTGTTGATCGATTGCTACCAGAATCAAGTTTAGACAGGAGAAAAGGTACGATCAAAATCAGGAATGCAAGTGCAACAATTAATCGAAGAAAATGTCCAAGTCGATAGCGCATTCTTAAATGAATTATTTATAGATTTGTTTTATGTTATTTTCGATAAAGCTTATTCGACGATTGCAGCATTCAATGATTTCGGAAAGTTACCACGTCTACGGCTCGTCCATCCATCTGGCGTAAACTTTTTCCTATTGACTACACATGAGACACGAATAGGTGTTGGCTACAAGAAAAAAATGAAAGGCGCAAACTTCTTGTGAGATGGCGCTAGAAGTTGTAAGTTTATTTTGAGTCACACAATTAATAAATTTATTTTTCATTACACTTAATGAGAAAAAAATAACTCACTAACTGATCGATGTGCTTGAAGACGTTTAGGTATACATATGAAACTACAAAATAAAAGTTCATTTATTCAGTTTTCAAAGATGAATAAAGCAGAAAAATCGGATGTGCCTGCTTATACAGAATAGGTTTGAAGAAACAATTTCATCGTATTTACCTTACTAATAAAAGACATGAGATTCGTTCGTAATTAAATATTAGTCGATATAAATAGCGGCGTGTAGACCGGCCAGGGGATAGGGGCGTAATGCCTCATAAGTTTTGAAAAATTCGTGGTTTTAAGACAAAAAAAAAGGAAAAAAGCTCTTTTCTGTGAAAAATAAATAGCTCCTGCATCGATATGAATGAAGACCTTACGCCGTCCTGCCGTCAAAATGTTGAGGTGTTGGGCAGTTACGGCCCCCCCCCCTCTCCCCTCTGTTTTCGAAACTTCAGTATGTCCCTAGATATACTTGATTTTAGTTTGATACAAACGACTAGCGATAGAGAAATTTTCTCTTATGCATTAAATAACATCCCTTTGAATCAATTAATGTTCTTTAATGTATAAAAATATCACTGCATCGAATGATACAGTTGAATTTACAATCGAAAAATTCGTTTCGTAGAATTTTTCGAGAGATATCTAACTGATGTATCATGGAATTCAATTCATTCAAACTAGATTTATCCAATACCTCGTTAGTATCATCGCGAAGCATAGCTTGATATGTACTCGTATTCTATGATATGCATTAACATAAAAGAGAAAGACTGTCGTGTTGCTATCGAAGAAAATTGTCTTTTGTGCTTCTTTCATTAATCGATAGATCTGAGTAATTTTGTATATATTCTATGTATTGTTTAATGCTTTGTGAGTAGCTACAGTTAAATTTTTAAGGTATCTAATAAAGTAGAAAAATCAATTTTAATGTAATCTTTAAGAAATAGACAACTAACCGTTTGAAAAATTTGATAATTGTAAAGACGGACATTTTCTAGGGAACCAGCCAATGTATAGAAATAAAAACTGCTTGACATCGTTCACTTGGGAATTCTGTATATGGTGTTGTTGAACATGTCGCTTATTGTCTCAAACTTCCGTAAAGCATACATACGTTTTTGAATCATAACTACGTCTATATTCTCATACCAATAAAATACAGAGCAAAATTACTGAGTTTACAACTAACAATGGATAGGTATTTTCATTTTGCTACAAATTAATAATATTTTGTTATGGAGTAAATGACTGTAGTTGTTGAATATTATGTTGTTCTTTGGAAAAATATAAATGTGCTTATTTATGATTTGAATATTAATCTCGTTTAGTTTGAAAATACATAAGATTGTTGATAAAAAACTATCTCAGCAATAAGTTTAAAAGAAAGATAGGCAGCTGTTCGTTAAAATTTTTGTTTCTTTTTCCATTAAACGACACCAATTTAGGTCAAGTAATCACTAATCAGTCGAAAAAATCAGTCATTACTGAAAAACAACGTCGTTTTTTTGTTTCTACAAGGATACCTACATAACGTATCGAATAATAGTTGACATGATTTTGTTTTCTGTCTACGCATGTTTTGTATTGCCTCATGATATTTACTACAGTATGTTAAATTTATTTCATAGTTTATCATGTGACTATTGAAATATATGTACAATATAGAGAGATAAAAAGGAATAGGCTATGATTAATTCATGCGTACAGTAAAAAAAATGACTACGAGAATATATGATGCGTAAAGAGGCATGTTATTCTTATTTCATTTACACGAATCTGGCTTCGTTAATAACGCTTTATGAAGAGAGTCGATAGTTTTGTGAGTATGATGAAATATCTTATGTATCTATTATTTGCTTTTTGTGTAATTCATTTAATTTTCTTCATCAGTCATAGAACAAAATGAAACGATCACTACCCAATTGTTCATGTATACACTTCGTTTTCTAGATTTTCGGTAACTCCTTATTACAGATTCCACAAAATGGGTAACGATGTGAAATCCCGCCTGCATTTAAATAAAAAGGATCGTCGAGGACAAGGCAAAGACGAAGATGAACCTACTCAAGATAAAGCCTCACCTAGAGATAATGTCGATCGAGCAATTATGGGTAGTAAAAATCGTGCTCTCGAAGCAGAAGCAAATAAACAAGCTACCGCTAGTGCAGCGCCAACGGCTCGGAATGCTGAAGCATCTAATCCACCACCAGCTGCTCCACGGGGACGTAATTAGTTTTACATTTTTTTGAAAACTTAATTTTCAATGCCGAACGTTCGAATTTTATAAACGTATATGTAAAAGACAATCATCATTGGTTTTTATATTTAAATAAATATCAAAATATCATTCGTGTTTAGTTATGAAACATTGTGAATTAGACTGTAGTTGAGAAGCTTGAAAAAGAAAACTCGAATAGGAAACCCATCACGAACATGAGATAAACAATATGACTCGTAACTTTGAATATTCACTTTCATAGTCANACGGGGACGTAATTAGTTTTACATTTTTTTGAAAACTTAATTTTCAATGCCGAACGTTCGAATTTTATAAACGTATATGTAAAAGACAATCATCATTGGTTTTTATATTTAAATAAATATCAAAATATCATTCGTGTTTAGTTATGAAACATTGTGAATTAGACTGTAGTTGAGAAGCTTGAAAAAGAAAACTCGAATAGGAAACCCATCACGAACATGAGATAAACAATATGACTCGTAACTTTGAATATTCACTTTCATAGTCAACTAGAGAGCTGAAATTATTCTTTCGAAATAACTATAAAAAATCAGTTTACTAAATGGAACATGTCGTCTATAAATGGTAACGATTGTTGTCGAATATAATTATTAGCATGAATCATTTGTATCTTTATAACATCATTTATTTGAAACTTTATCATTGTCCAGAGATTTTCTCGTCAATGATTATTTGCCTTGTTCAGAAAGAAGTTGTCAAATATACTGTATAGAATCAGACAAACTACATTGAAACATAACCATTCCCGAAAATCTATTCCCAATCATGAAGGAATATGCTTGTCAAATACAACAGTACAGTTTTGGATGAACAATCATATCACCGGGCTTCTTATCAAAGAACAACGTTAGGGATTTTGGAAATTGTATTCATCTTTTTTATGCTGTTAATTGATAACCAAAAAAGTAAATTGATTTTTTTTATATGCGTAAAGATCTCATATCAATTGACTAGACTAGTTCTAGCTATCTGGTATTTTTCAAATGAACTAAATATACCAAGTGTTAGAACAGATTCTATCGTTTGAGATTTCTCTAAAGATTCAAGGTATGTGTGCGAATTACGTTTCACTTACGAAATCTGTTTACTTATGCATACCCTACGAAAATCGACCATGACACCCATCTCTGTCAAGCTCCGATAAGTAATACGAATCTTTTCACTTAACTAATTACATGAAATTCATCATATCGTCAACTGTCATTTGACTTGTCATGTGATAATCCTGATATTAAACACCAAGGACACTGAAATGTTCAATATTTGTTACATGAACAAAATTCCAGACTCGTCTATTCAAACGGGAAACTGTGATACCGGAAATGATTTCGAGAGGAATAATGGTTGCTTTCATCTTTTTTTCTTTTGAACATGTTCTAACTAGTTACTGGTTTTTGCATCGATAATTTATTAGTTTATTGTTGGATAAAAATTATGTTTGAGAAAATGCAGAACATTTTCAATAGTTGAGTTATAATATAGAGTTGTTTCGAAGTCAGAAATTATTGAAATTATCCGTTTTGAATATAATCGTACAATGTTTACCTTACAATAAACATTCAAAACAAAAATATATAAAATAAAAAGAAACAGCTAAATTATTCTATTAATCATGACGCATGATGAATGCAAAAAATATCATGAATCTACCAAAAATATATCAAATTTAATTGAGTATTTACTTAGAGCAAGTGATTCTGTGTCCTTGATGTTTATAAATGTATTTTTTTATTACCAAATGTGTGACAAGAAATGCCTCGTTATATCATTTAGTAACTTATGCATTGAGTGGAAAATTTCAAGTACCTTGAATAGATAAAAAGAAAGAAAAAAACGAACAGAAGCAAATATTCTATCCTTGACTTTTGTATTGGCCGAACAATATAGATGGGAAATCGTTCATCTCATAATAAAGTATCAAAAAGTAAGCTCTATCCATGTGGTTCATCAAATACGAATTCTGATCAACAGTCGTTAAATAAAAGACACATGGACGCCCATTATAATGCAATCGATGAAGTTTTAAATCAACATTTAATGTTTATTCATTCCAATGCAAATCTACAACCAGCAGCAATGAATATTTATCAAAATTCTTTAAAAATTGCTATGAGACAACATATGAATACTACATCGTCGAAAATTCCGCATTTTCAACAGTACGAACGAATTGTACATAATTTTTAAAAACCAGAATTATCAACAATGATTGATTACGAAATATTCTGCTTACTTCCTAATAAATTACGAAAATTTCAATTGTTATTTCCGTTAAATTCTTCGAATTATGAACCAAGTCTTGCTTACTTTGAAATATTCTATTCGTACACATTCTTGTATTGTCATTGATGTTTTAGAGTAATAGATTTCAAACCGTCATTTCCTATTTCTTTTTCCTCCGAGTTTATGTAATTTTGTTTGTCATCGTGAAAATATTCTTTCCGATCAAGAATGAGTATTACACATACAACGATATCAGTGAATAATCAAAATATATTTCACATAGTCATATCTGTCAGCATTCAACATAATCATTCGTGCCCTGATAAACATTTTTAATTACGATTCGAAGACTTGAAACGTTGCTAAATTAATCGAATGAAATCATTCGTTTACTTAATCAATTAGTGTAAATTATATATTAAAAAAGCAACGCTGGTAGGTCAGCGACAGCATACATAAGTATATATAGAAATATGTGAAGTGAATGTACAAACGTTGAAAATTGCTACATAGAATATTAAAGAATGTACATAAAATGAAAATTCCACCATCCGATGACATAAAATATCACATCCTATATCAAGATCTATTCAATTTAATTCACATCAAATGATTATTCTGAATAAAAAAAGAAATTTTGATTCGATATTAATTTGATTCTAACCAATTAACGAAGTGATACCGCTTTCGCTAGACATACGATGATTACCTGACTTTCTAATCGTTTCCTAGAGTACGTTTAACTAGAGTGCTTTGCGAAAGAAAGACCTCTGAAACTATATCTGTAAAGCAAAAATCATTTCAATTTGTTAAAACAAACGGTAAAAGCCTTTTCGAGTCATGGTTCGCGCACCCAAAGGTTTTTCTATATTACGATGACCTATATGAAAGATTGTTATCAAACCACATTTCATATCGAAAATACCATAATTGTAAGATAACCATGCGACAGAAAATATATCGACTAATATCAAAAGAAAGCAGTTTGTAATATATTTAATATAGTATTCAAAAAAAGAACAAAGACAATTTCTAAGTCTTCATTGAACTGAAGTAAAGAAATAGAAATATTTAGTTTTGTTTCGTCTGACATCCCAAAAAATCAAAGCTTTGCGACTTTGCTGGAAAGCCGTTTCAAACAAAACGCTAGACAATATATTGTGCTTCTTTTGTATGATAAATCAAAATGACAAACAGAACGTTTGTTCTTTAATCTCTATTAATTAAAACGACTTCAAAAGAGAAACACTTAATTAGAATGTTCAACAAAGTTTTTTGATTGCCATAGTTAAACGAAAAGAAAATGATAGACATTTTTTCACTTAAATATTAAGACGAACACTTCGTCACAATTCACAATTTCAAACGAAATCGTACATTATGAGTTCTTATCCACAATCGTATCATTACTACCCATCGTCTCCATGCATGTATTCGAATTACAATGCAATGTCAACACCTTGTTGTAATTGCTGCTGCTCATCAATTCCATCGTATTATCCTTCTTCGATATCACCGACGTTTGTATGCTCTCCACCGGCTTCTCCATTCATTTCTGAACATAGTCAGGTAAAAGAACGTAAAAATTCATATGAAAATGGCATTCGATGGTATAGGTTATTCAACATTAATTGTTTCTCGCACTTTTTTCCCTATCTAACTCATGATCAGTATTCGATTGTTGTTTTTAGATTTCTACTCCGACTATCGCCACTCAATCTGTACGTATTCATCACAGTTTGATGATCACTGTTTTCATCAATGTCGATTGAATATTTAGAGTCAAATTCAACCATCATCAACATCATCATCAAAAGTTGCACGACTTCAATATACAAATAAAGATCGTTATATTCTTAACGAACTATTTAAACGAACACCTTATCCGAACGGTAAGTTCTTTCTATCTGTTTTCTTGTCTGTTCGCACATTAAACTATGTCGCATTTTGAAGCCATTCAACGTGATGTAATCGCTCGACAACTTGGCATCACACAAGAACAAATACGTATATGGTTCCAAAATCGTCGTCGTTTACAAACACAACGTGAAACTGGCGAACGATTATCAACAACAAACGAACTATCAGCTCTACAACAAGGACAATCATGTGTAGATTCGAATGAATTAAAGAAACTATTCAATGAAATAGCTCAATACAAAAATGCACCACCACGTCTTCGACTCAATGAATCGTCATAACTGTTATACATATGTTTGGATTACTTTTTGCACTTGTATTTGTTTCAGTAAATGTAGTTGTGTACTTGTTTAAATAATAAATAGATGTACTTCGATCTAAAGCTTTCACATTATTTCCTTTTTTTTCTGTTCGAGCTTATCTATGTTGCATGAGTATATTCGTATGTAACTAATGTGAATTCTGAAGAAGGAAGTAACTCTGTATTGATATAAGTTTAGTGTGTGATGAAGGAAATCTTTACATAAACAACCTGAGGTTCTTTTTCAAACTGCTCAATATTGAAAGCAAGATGAAATAGTTTCTTGCTGGAAGACAATTTACATTATGTTGAGTGTGAACTGTCTCTTGAGCTTTCAGATTAAACCAATATTAACAGTCCTAGTTTTATTTCTAAAATCAGTTACTTTGTGAGGAAACGGTTGAAACATAATTAAATTTTCACCTTTAAATCAGTGACATATAGTTTGAATCTGAAATCGATCTCATGAGATAGTTTCGTCGTTGATCGATATGGTTATCGACTATTAATAGTTGTGGTGTTAAAAATAGTTTTGACCTAACAGATTATTATGACAACAGTCTTTGTTTTCTTTCGTTGTATAAGAAAATATTCATATATTGTGTAATTGTATTGTACTACATGAGAATAGTTTGTTCTTTTATCCGAATTTAATGCTTCCGTTTACAAATTAGCACATAACACTCTCTGATTAGCGAAGTATACATCAGATTATGATTCGTCGTCATAAAATGTTATTTACTCGGTGTTTTTTCAATGTCAACAAGAATAGATTGTAAAAATATGATTTAACTTGAACGTATTTAATCATGCTCGTTAACCAATAAGAACATTGATATGAATATGTATGTCTAAACTGACAAGGAAACTGTATCAAGCAAAAGAGATTCTTGTGTTTTCATTCATTCTTCGTGCGCTCACATGCCAATTAAAGCATATGATGAGACAAATTTATGAGTTCGATCATATTATGAGATAAGCCATTTTTTTCAAAACGTAGAATCATTTATCATGATTTCATTCAATAATATCAACAAAAACTAAATACATCTATAAAAAAAAAGTATCGACGTAAGATACTGATAAGAAATCTATATATGTATATCGTTTTTTTTCTCGTCTGTATCTGGACAATGTGCGACCATACGCTCACTACTTTTGGACAGACGAAAAATAGAGAGAAAAAAAAAGAAAAGATCTACTATCAAATTTAATCGAGTTTGTTTTTTTTTCTGAAAAAATAAAACGGAACATATAGTCGAGAGTAAAACGTGCTGACACACGCGTTTGTCAATGAGGCGTGATATGTCTGTTGCTGATGAGCACGACAAGAAATCTCATTTATCAAAAATAGAACTGTTTTAACATCAGGTTGTTAATTTGTCGATCATCGTTCGTTGATGACAAATCGTTTTTCACAATCGTCTGTTACTGGCAGAAGGCGGAGTAACATTTTCAAAAGAACAACAAAGAATAATTCAATGAAAATATTTAAAGAAGAAAAAATATTTTATTAAGCCCGAGAAAAGAAAAAACAACACACTGTCTATATGATGTATGTATATGATGATCAATTACTGCCATCAAGAATATTGGAAAACGAAAGTTGATCGACTGTACATAAACGACGTTGATGGTCAAAATTATTATTATATGGACTTGACGTTTTATATACAATGGTTCGATTAGGTGTACTAAATATGAACAAGAAAAAAAACAAAAGATTTGTTTTCAATATTACTTTTTGGTTTGTTTTTATTTTCGAACCTCCATTTCATTGGTCCAATGGAGAACAGTTCATCACGGCTTGTAGTTTCGTCATTGAAAATCTGTTGCGATTGTTTCGCATATGAATATTGTGATATTGTTGGTTGATAATCAAATGAATCTCGAAGTGATGGAAGATATTGTTTTTGTCTTGTAACTGATATTATATTTGATGTTGTTGATGAAAGAGCTATTGGTGAACCATATCGATTTAAAGGTTGAATTTTTCGAATTAATGCTACTTGCTAAGAAATAGATAGATATTATCATGAATTAAATATTTTTGTCTTTGATTCAAAAGATAAATTTCTTACAAGGCATTCAGAACTAAGTCGTTTCGGTGTCTTCAAATCTACACTACGTCGACGTGTTCGTTGAATAAGAGGAATTGGCTTTGGTGAATGTGAAATAATAAATGTTTTCAGAGATGATCGACGACTTCGTCGTCGTTGATGTGGAGTATTTATACTATTATTATTTGAATGGTTTGGTGAACATGTTCTTTGTCTTTCACGACTATTCACAAGTATTGTTGCTGTTAATTGTGATGATGCTTGAGATATGTTAAGACTTGTTTGAACAGATTGATCACGTTTTGAACATTGTTGTTGTTGTTGTTGTTGTTGAGTAAGAAACTTATTAGTAAGTCGACCAAATATTGTTTTTCTTTTTTTTGTTGCTTTTTCGATACCCATTTGAAATCAGTGTTGGAAAAATGTAAGTGAGCAAATATGCAGAGAATAATTATTTATAAGAAAAAACGAGAAAGAAAAAGAGAAACGGAAAAAAGTCAACAACCAATCAAAAGAGAGATAGAGATATATTTTTCTTGTGTTTTCTTCTTGTTGATGTAATGTTTTAATCCGATGAAAACTAAGTGTTTTTATCAGAAGCCTGCAGGGTGATTGAATACAATAACTATTTTATAGAGAATTCCAATAGGAAATAGAAAAAATAGATGTGGAGACACGAGACAAGATTTTGTTGTTTATATAGATCATCCGATAAGATGATGAACTAGCGTCAAGTGTTGTGCTCGCTTGTATGGGAGACAGATTGCATCATAGAGCTTATAGCGTGTCAGATGAAATGATCAAAATATGAGTATGAGTAAATGTGTGAATATAATTGTCATGCGATTTAACTTCTTCTCTTTCGTTTTGTTTCAGAGTAGATGATCAACTTGATTCGTTTGATCTTGAGCGTGATTTCGCACAACAATCAACGCAGACACACATATGGTCTGATGATATGCGTGAGACTGGAAACATTGTCAGTTGATAGCTGATGCTATTCATATAAACAGAACCTTCTCGTCAAATTTTTGACATTTTAACTAGTAAGGAAAACAAACTGTATGTAGATAATTGATGTTCTTTTAAATACAGTACGCAAAGAAAACATTGAAAAGAAGTTGAACTTTTGAAAACTTTCTTAAGAGAATACGAATCAACTGTAAATATATGAGGAAATAGGATTGAAAGATTTCTATCTAACGATTGTAGAAATAAGTATTCGATAGTTTTCATGCGAACAATTAATATTGTCTCATAGGTACTGATTGATCGTTTAAGAAGATTTTCGATGTGTTGAACATGATTGTAGAACATGAAAATATCTAGAACATATTCTTTGTGAGTCCATGTACCAAAAGGAAAAGAGAAACTTGAACATTTTTTTCTAAGATTGAAAAAACAACTACTTCTCTCGAAGTACTTCCGATAGTTCGATATACGAACAGGTTCATAAGTAAATAATGTATTTCATATCTTCAAATTCCAGAAAAAAAACTGTTCCTAAGTACTACTCAGTGAAAGATGTGACCTTCGACAAATAAAAAACAACAACAATGAATGTCACCCACTTCTATTATTATCGATCAAATGTGAAAACAAATCGTTTTTGTTTTGAACTCTCGGTCTTGTTCACACATTTTTAACACATCATCAATAGCACATCAAATATATAAAGATATATGAATGTTCGACAAAAAAACGATAGCCTTGTCGATTAAGGAGAAATTTAACTATTCGACAACGCCTAAAGACAAACAAGTTCAGTTACCTATTGAGCATATCACTTCGCTAAGAAAATAGTCTATACACTAATGATCGTTCGACAGCAGGAGGCAAGTATTTGGCTGCCGTCTGTTTGACTGATATGATAGACTTCTCCGTAGGGTATATTTAATTGTTGTTGACTCATGAACGCGTGCCAAGCCTATTTAAATTCTTATCAGTACACTTGCGTAAGCATGAAAAGACATTCTTCATTGTTCTCTGTTTTAATTGAATATGAAAAGCAAAAATAGGAAACGAAGAACAACAAAACGAACAATTTAGTTGATTACTAAGATTATTCGTTTTATACTTTGTTGTTTTTTGAATTTCGTCATTCATTTTCTTATATGGGAATGTGAAAAGATAATTATGAGCGAGCTTTTCAATCGAACGAACGATGCCAATAATTCACGTACCATTTACGTTATGTGCTAGAAAAACATATACACACTAGGATATAAACTATGTACGATTGTCAACCTGGAAACAGATGATTAGATCACCGGGATGTCAATCGCTTTATTTCACTCAATTTATTTATATGAATGCCTATATTTAACTCGTGGCTCGTGTCACCTAAAAGAAAATTATCCTACTGCCATTGTGGGAAAATTATGTTATTAAAATAAATCTAGTGAACAACATGAAATGATGATTTATTTGAAAACGAAATAACGAAGACAAAACACACACAACGGAAAGATTTTGACACAGTTATGCTCTATAATTTTCTAAAGAAGACGATGCCGAACTCTTGACGTTGAAGAAAAACGGTGAGTAAGTGTGATAATTGCGGCTTGTTAGATTTTATGAGTATATGTCTATATTAAGATCAAAAAAGTAAATAGATTCAATTAAATTTTCATGATTACGTTTTAAGAGAAGTTTTTTATGATTCTTCATATCTTTGAACTTGAAGACAACAATAAGAAAAATGAATAGATAAGCAATATTTTTCTTATTTTCTTTCTCACTATTGTTTAGACGTTTGTTTTTGTTTTTCTTGTTTTAGTTTTACGACAAGGTGTCATGTTCTATTGTCATCATATCATCTTCTCTTTCTCTCTCTCTCTCTCTCTTGACCGATGTCCAAAAACGTCGATTGAATCACTTGAAATATATACATACACATATTTGGTTTTATTCCAATGTCATGGATCATTTTCCGACGACATGCAATCTGAAGGCGACAACTCATCGAATTAAAAATATGAAGAAAAAAAACGTGTGTCCGAAAGCATATTTTTGTTGTTTGATGATGAGAAGAGGTAGCACATGTAAGAATGAACGTGATTTTGTATACACTTCGAACTAATCAAATGCATAAAGTTATATTTTGATTGAACTGTGTGAAATTCAAACTTATGCAATGAATGACACGTTACATACGCGAAAAACAACAAGGTACAGACTAATTTTCCTTGACCGTTGAAATATTTCTATTCGATTTTTGTGTCTCTCGTCTTTTTTTTTCTCTTAGAAATTAAATAATGAAAACAAAACGACACAAAAAAATGATGGATGATAGCGACAAACGAGACAAGCGATTCATCATTTTCTTTTCTTCAATAGATCGCTATTTGGCATTTTCAATGAGCCTATCACGCAACATATATATATATATATATACACGTGCGGCATACTATCGCTCGATTAGCATGTCTATCAATGTTCGTGTTTGAAGTGGATATGATTTTGTTATTGTTAGTTTTTCAAGTTTTCTTTTGTTTTGTTCATCATCATTAACAACCGATTTACTATTATTGATTTTTTTTCTCATGAGAAATGTTCATATCTTTGAAGTATTATCAAAATATATGAGATTTTAATACATATTTGTTCATATTATGACTTTGAGATACTCGCAGCTCGAATGATATGTTGAAGAGAAATGAACCTATTCATCGTGTCAAGAAAAAAATATACAAGTTCACTATGTGGATCAATCGTTAATAACTAATTAGCTATGATCATTATCAACAATAGTCTCAAGTGTCTACGTCTTACAGATAGACGGCAATGATAACAACTAAGTTAGCACTTCACCATCAATCCGTAGGAGATCAATTCGTTACATCATAATGAGTAATTGATTAAAAATATTGTATATGAAACAAAAAGAAATACAAGACACATAGTAGCAATGCTACTATTTATTTTGCGTATCAATGTACAGAGAAAAAAATTGAGTGTTTAAATATGATATCTACGAGTACATTGAAGTATCAGTTGTTTCTCATCGAAAATCAACTTGAAGATGAAAAACCAACTGAGCTCGAATTCTATGATGTTTCTTTCGAGTCGAAGAATCAGTTACGTTAAACATGATATTACATGATAGTATAGATACTAAAGTAAATCTAGCCGAAACCATCAACTCGATATAACTATATACTGAGATAAAAGAAGTATCATCATTAACTATTGATGAAATTATTGTTGAGTAATTAATGAGAAAAATTCGATTCAGTTTGATCAATAGTACATAAATATGAACAATAATCATCTAAACTGTGGATCAAGTAGTGCAAATATGAAATCTAACTGTTCAATGTGTGTGTCAATCGAGAGCATATAAAAATGGTACATAATGACTAAATTTACATTCAAAACAAAAAGTAATATTTACGGTTATATCTCAGGTTTGTTTGAATAATAGAAAGCTAATGTATTTCTTGTAATGAAGCATGACTCGATGGATTGTGTGTACAAAAAAAGGTCAAATAAAAAGATGACGAAGTGAAAATGCCACAGTAACTTTTTAATCTAACAAAGAGGCTTTTTCAGAAGACCGATACGAAATTGAAACATGGAACATAGATGCCTTTTATTTGCAACATTACAAGAATACAGAAGACAGAAAGTAAATGATGAAAGAAAAATTTGATTTTCTTTTTCTGACGATCATTCTAGTTTTCGTTGTTATTCTCGATATTTGTTCACGATTGATTTTCATGTTCACGAAATTTCTTTATTCATTTAACATTTTTGGATTATTAAATGCATGATTGTTCAGTTTTCCTATACGAGCAGAAATAGAAGACGAATAGGGCCGGTAGAAGCATGAAATTTCAATCAAAGCTCGTTATTTTTCTTTGAAACGATATAAAATCTCTGTAACGTATTAAAAATTGCGTGATATCAATATTTCTCTTTCTTGAATACAGTTAAGTTTACTTTTCTGATGAGCAGTATGAATAATCATTCCATGGACATTTGTTATTGAAAAAACGAATTAGAACGTTTTAAAAATATTGCTCTTTTCAAAACATTACAAAAAAAACATTATTGAATATTCCTTTCAATGTTAGATAGATTTAAATAAAACGTTGAATGCCAACGTGAATCTTTACTTTGGTAAAACCTGTAGCCTTAGAATCATACTCTTTTATTTCGTATATCTTTAATTTTGATATGAGCATCATGGAAAAGATCTAATTTTCAATTTGAACATTTTCTATTAAATAGTCTTGATTTATTACGGAAAAAAACACGATTGAACCCATTTGAAATAGACTCTATCGTCCTAGAGATTTTAGCTTTGATTTCTATCAATCGCTGACTGATTGGAAAAGCTAGCTTCATAAAGACACTTGAACATAGTTACAATTACGAAGTACTTAGTTTTTGCTGACTAAAGTCATAAAATCTCGGAATTCTACTAATATTATCGGTATTTTGTTTTGTGAGCGCTGTATTTATATGACAACAGGTGAATAATTCTAGAAAGCTGGAACCAACGTCTCTGTGTGTAATCGATCACAAAAGGTTAGGTTCAAAACATTAGTTTTATGAAATAGTGGATGTGGAGAGAAAATCGAATAATTATTCTAAATGAATTTTATGCTGTTGCTCAGGATGCTTCCGATTAATCCATCATCGGTCAATACAGTTACTTGACTCACTACAAGGTGGTAGAGCAGCAATAAAATGAACATATTCTAAGTGCATTTGTAGGTACATGAGCATTGTTTTTGAGAAAATATAAGATACGAAAGGTTCAGTATACACTGTTGTTGCTTTAGTGAGAAAGTGTTGCGCATGTGTTACAGCAGTTTAAAAATTAGGCAGCCATTGCACTTCATCATTGCAAGCATCCCATCAGTTAGTTATACGTCGATAGATTTGTCGGGTTTTCGATGAAATTCTTGGAATAGTGCAATATGATAAAAATGGCTACATGGCATATACTATTAATAGTTGAAAAGGCGATGAAATAAACGCTTCAAATGCTACTTGACGTATTTTTCACGGTGATACATGTAATCGTGTGAGACATTTGAGTATAGTTGAGTTAGTTTGAACTTTCTCAAGCATTTTTATAGAATGTTTGTGGAATGATAGCTGTTCATCAACATAGAAACCTAGGTTTTTGAAGATAGATTCATGTGTAATAGGTCGTTGATCGATCTGGAGAGTGAGGGATGGTATTAGCACTCGTTTATGGATTCTAGAGTACTGCACGTGTTCAAATTTTTGAACCAGTACCCGACCCGACCTGATAAAGTTAAACCCGAGCCCGACCCGACCCGACGAAGTTTGAACCCGAACCCGAACCGAGCTATAATATGAAATGGTTTTTTTTCAACAAATACATTATGCACACATTTTACGTAAATAACTACTTCATCCTTAGTGTCTTTAACCCTTCCCCAGTGTTCTCATTTTATTTCTTCATCGGTGTTCTAGGGTCCAACTGGACTCATACCTGTATTTTGTCCTGTTTCGACCTATATATAATTTCTCATATACATATTATACAGCTACTGAAGACTAGAGATTAGAGAAGAGGAATCATCTGAAGCACCCGGTGGTAAAATTGTACTACACACAAAACCGTCAAGTGGGTCCACTTGGACCACACGACACCGAGTAACGGTTAATACGATTAAAACAATTCTATCATGTAGCAGCTGATTTAGGTTTTCCTAGTCAGGATATTCGCCGTTTAGAATACCCAGTGAAAAATTTTCGCTGATTTTAATCGAATTATTCTGCAACAAAATCAAAATT
>OENT01000834.1:44956-72993 GCA_900239685.1 Rotaria macrura | reverse complement strand
CGTGGGATCATACGAAACCTGTAAGAGGTTTAGCAATATCCAAGGTTTTGTAAAATTCTTTATAGAGCTTTAAAGTATAAAAAATGTTTCGTCCTGAACCCTTTGAAATTTGCGTTACCGCTGACGTTTGGTCAAAAACCCTTTTGAGTTTCGTATAAAAAACTTTTTGAAATATGTTTCGGGTAGAATTAGGGTTACGAAGTTACCCTAATTCCCAAGTCGTTATGTTTCCAAGTAGCTGGTAACTTGTCCATTACCAGTTACGTGCTTACGATAAAGGGCCGCTACCAGTTAATGGGTAACGGAGAAACGGGTTGAACCATTCCTCTAATATACATCAAAAACATTTTTAAGAAAAATTACAAAATTCTATAATGTTCGACCGAAGTATACCAGGCTGGGGGAATTCATTCCTGAAGTTCGTATTTTCATGATTTTCGGTTCGTATTTTTCGAGAAAAACATTTTTTCCACAAAACTTTGAACTGTTTCATTGAAATTATACTTTATCTTACGAAACCTGTTTCTGCATTAGGAGACAGATTTTTAAAAAAAGAAGAGTAAAAGTGAAAATAATAACAATTCCTGTATCAGATTCAGAGTCCATGAGTCCGACTTGATTTATTCAAACTTGTTAGAGTTTTGTTTTTATTTGTGACAATCTGCTTTGCTGATAATTGGAGGAGTCTTTGATTCCGTTGCTCCGATATCGTTACCGGATAACTGGTAACAGAAACGTTACCCGTTCCTTGATGAAATATTCTATTTCTAGGTAGAATATTTGCTAGCTGAGGAAATCAGAATGGTTAGTTTGATTTTAGAAGTTACAGTAGGATGAAATATTTTCTTTGTATTTAGATCAGTTGTCAGATGAAGAAATATGAATGGTGAGATTGATTTTAGAAGTTACAACCGGATGAAATGTTTTTTTTTCTATTTAGATCAAACATCCCATGTCGATCGTTTCACCCACCGGAACCTGAAGGAACTAGCAGAAAAAATGCCTGAAACTTGTATTATTCTGTAATATTACACATAGCGTCGCTGGAACATGGAAGTAGTGTCCTGGCCACAAACTTCCCTGATTTTTTCTAGTGAGTTCCGAGTAAGTTGGTGTGTCTTCCCCGCAAGAAACGTCAAAAATCATGGGAAAAAACTTGGAAAAGTTTGTGGTCGAAATGTTGCTTCCATGTTCCAGCGATATCATGTGTTTCACTATAGGATATAGTGATTCGCTCTTACTTTTCTACCGATTATCACAGGACCCGGTTATTTTTCAGAGAGTGGGAGGTTTTAGCATATAATGCTGGTGGAAAAATGCTTCTGCAATGGACCATAGCATTCGGCAAAAGTTACATTCAATGTTGAATCGTGAACTGTCAAGAACTCAAAGTACGAAAAGCTTGCTATGAGCTGTTAAAAATTAAGACTTTTTACGAAACCGAATGTCTACGAAACCTCAAAGGGTTTCGATTTCGTTGCTAAAGTCGGAACCCTTTTCGGTTGGTTTCGTGTGGCGCCTATTTTTCTTTCAGTGTAGAAGTCAGAACTTTTATCGGAAACGACCCAACTTTCATTTGTTTGGAAGCCTTTTCGTGACTTGTACGGTGGATTCACCAGAAGAAACGGCATAGGAGAAATTATTCCTACGCTTGATTCACTTCGATTCACGGAAAACAAGAAAAACATCGACATGTACTGAGCAAATGGCATAGAAGTCACACTTTTTATTAGAAAAGGGATCAATTTTTTCTTTGATGAAACACGTGTTGTATACTTCTTTGGTCTTTTTGGCGACAGAAAATGATGAAAAAAAACTTTCAAGAAATTGGTGGGATACCCATGGACTTACCGATTGGTTTTTTCATCAAGAATATCAATATATTGATGATCACCAAAATAAGGACCCCGGCCAAACAACAAATTGTAGGAATCCGTATTTTCTGTTTCAAGCATCCTCTTCTCGTCGGTCGTTCTAAAACATTGAAAGACAATCAATCAATATCAATAAAGGTGTAGAATTACTTTCTTGGGTGGAGTAATGGTATCCTCATCACTACGAGATGCAAATGAGCCAGAAAAATAGAGTTCCGTGAAAATTCTTAGCAACTGAGAACTGACTTGAGCTCAAGCGAAATTGAAACATGAAAGCAAGAAATGTAGAAATCAATCATAAAACTTACTTATCATGAAACTATACATTTTAGCAGTTCTAGCAAAGTTCACCGAAAAGGGAATGAGAAGTAAACAAAAATTGATTGAGAATTGTACGAAAAAGTGGACATTGTTCTGGTCTCTTGTCTTCGGAGGAAAGGATAAAAAAGCAGGAAACTCGTGCAGAATGGAGAAAGAATTGACAGTTGTAGCGAGCGGCAAATTCGAAGTGATATATTCAATATGTTTATGAGGAACAATAAAGGTCATATTGATTGATTGAAGTTGAGATACACTCTCTCTTTGTCATTGTTGAATTTATTTTGACGTTTTGCTGTCGACTGACAGCTTCTTCAAAAATTTATTTTTAATTTTTCGACTGAAATTTAAGAATTAAAATACATAGTTAAAGTTTGGTGTGGATAAGAAAAGAAAGGAAAGAGAGAGGATGATCAAAGTATTGAAAAAACACACGACCCCCTCGCCTTCTTTTTATATTTCCTTCTTATCATGTAATTTAAGGTAAATAGATAGTGGAAAGAAAAGACGAAGATAGCTAACGAAGATAATTCTTTGAGTTTCTTCTTCCTCCGTTCCACTATCTATTTACTTTAATTACATGATAAGAAGACAATATTAAAAAAAGGTGGAGCCGTGCGTTTTTTCAATACTTTGATCATCCTCTCCCTTTTTCTATCTTTTCTCTTCTACACCAAACTTTAACTATGTATTTTAGTTCTTAAATTTCAGTCGAAAAATTGAAAAAACGTTTTTGAAGAAGCTGTCAGTCGACAGCGAGACGTCAAAATAAATTCAACAATGACAAAGAAAGAGTGTATCTCAACTTCAATCAATATTCAATGTGTTTTTCAGACATTGAGTTTCATTAGGCTATAATTAAAATCATATTTTTGTATCAGAGACCGCATCACCAGGTGAGAGTCTTACAAATTTTTCAGCATGCGAGATCAATAATGACTCAGACTCAAACATACTATCAGAACAGAGGCTACCCATGGGCTGGACTGGAAACAAATGCACCCATAGGTCATCTCGTTTTATACTGGCCCAGTCTATGGTGGACTGGGCCGATACTCTGTATCCCAACCAAATTTCTAGCTCGGATTGTCTACCCAGCGAACAGATAAGTTCCATTATTGAACATCCTTGTTTCCATGCTAATTGAGGCTACTTTTTATCATGACTTATGTCATCCTGCTAGTATATTCATAGTTAATACATATGAGGTGTTACAGAAAGACACTACTTTTTCACACAAACCGGCAAAAAAGAATGAGGTAAACGAGATGAGAACAGTGTTCTCCTGAAAAGAGAACTCTTTCAAGAAGAAAACAAAATGAGAGTGTAAAATAACTCTTGTTATTACAGACAAATACTGCGTTAATAAATAATATAAATAACAAGTAAGAAAGTAGGAAAGACAATAAGAGAAGAAATGATTCTCCCACTAATTCATCTTTTCTGATTCATGAGCTAGAACTTTTGAACCATGATGGTACATCACATAGAAGCAGTGGCCCAGCCTACATCGTGGTTTTAATTTTCAAAACGTTTGGCCTATAAGTTCCATTGGACCGGGATGGATTAGTTTTAGCTCATATCATCCATAGCTCTGATTCAGATGACAACTCAACAAGTGACAGTGTGAAAAAATCTCGACAGTGAATATTTCGTGGCACTCTCACTAGATGATGCACTCACTGTATTAGTGCGTTCGTTGAGTCAAGGTGTCGTGGTACCCTCGCTTGGTGACGTACCCAGTAGACATGCATCAGACGTCAATGCTCGATTCGAGGTTCAGCAGAGATGAAACCGATACCAGCGGCCAGTCAGTTTGATCCGGTTCGTCATCGGTACAGTTATTAGACGAACCGATAAAATCCGAGGAATTGGTTGTCTACTGGTCGAACTTATTTTCTTTCCAGGCTCCACAGTAGACGACAAAAGTATTTGCCCACTTTTTAAATTTTGTTTGTATGTGAGCAAGCTACAATAACCCTTACATAATTATATATAATCCGAAAAAGCATGGAGTATACAGATATGTTAAATAAATAGACAATAGACCTAAGAAGACGAAAGAAAGAAACAAAAGCAACGGAAGGCTAAAAAATGTTATTTGCAATATTTTACTTCTTTTATTGTGTTGTGTATTTTTACATCCACTACACTCTAAAAGAATCGATTTTCCTCTACGCCTGAAAAGTTACGCATTTCTGTATCGGACGATTTTAGGTTCCGTAGAGTAGAAATTGTTTTTTTGATTTTTCAGAACTATTTTAAGACCAGTAGATTTGATACGGTTTTGAAAATTTTCTCCAAAACCTTTTAAGTTTTGCACATTGGTTTTTGGTTTTGTACATCATGTAAGAATCCTTTGATAGTTCCAAACACTGCAGAAGGTTTTCGTAATATGCCTACGAAACCATTGATGGTTTCGTTGACTGTGAAAAGGTTCGGTATATTTTATATAAAACAACTGGTAGTTTAGTATACGTTACAAAGGTTTTGTATAGTTTGTGCAGAACATTTCGGCACTTTCTGATCTGCTTTAAGGTTCGGTATGTTTTATTAAAAGCGATTAATACTTCTGTAACTTATCTGAAGATTTCGGACTTTTTCTTATAAAATTTTGAATGTTTTCGTTGATTAGTTAATACAGTTCGTATACTTCGTACAAGACGTATGCCGTTCTTAGCACTACCGAGAATCTTTTTACTATCTACGAGTAAACACAAATTAAGGATTAGCTTCAGTGGGGATCTCCTTTCAGGATAAGTATTTAAACACTGGTGTAAAATTCTGAAGAAAGCTTACCACAAACATTTTATAGACAGATAAAAACGGTCGCAGGTCGAAGACGTAAGGTGGGAACTGTCGGGTTCCAGTGTTACTCCTACGATTTCCGGATGCAGGTTTCCGAAATCGGTTCCGGCTTTCCTCCCACTAATTCCGAGCACAGAAACGTGTCCACGGATACGGTTCTCATTCCCTACACGGGTTCCATCGACAGAAAAGACTGTTTACAAGCCCGGACCGCATACAGTCCAGATCCGACCTTTTTTGGAATGGATACCAGTAGCGGATAAAACAATTTTCCCGTCGGGACAGGAAACGGCCCAGATCTGACCGTTTCCGCAAAGCTCACGAAAACTAATCTGGTCGTTTCCTACACAGCGCTAAATACTACCACTAACTAAGCAAAGCTTTCCGTATTTCAAAGACGACTTTTGGCTTCTTTTTATAAAAACCCTCGGGCAACACCAGAAGATTCACTGGTAAAAAATTAACCTAAAGTCAAGTATTGCGAAATTTACTCCAAAAATATTTTTGTCGCGAAATTGGGAATTTTAGATCGGAAGAATTTAAAATCTAATTTTTAGACTTTGCAAACCGAAAACGCTGTGTAAGGACAGCACATATGTTAAACACCAGCGTTTTGAGACTTTCCTGAGTCTTCATTCAAGATGAGTGAAGCTTCAAAAGTCACAAAATGACCTGTAGTTTACAAATTTTTATCAAAGAGACTTGAAATGCACACTAATGCTCTGCAAATAATAACACTCTTAGTAACGCATCTAGAATTTTCTCAGGAATTCATAAAAGTATTTTAACCTATTCATTTGATCGATACCCTCCTCAAAATGAAGGATTTAAAATAGTAGACTTTTAAAGGTCCTTTTTTTAAATGCTGATTTCAGTATCTAGGAACGGTATAAATTAGATTTTCATATTTGATGAAATTTTTTCTAGCTGAGGCCTGATTTTTCAAGCATAAATAATCTTAAAAAGTTTCGTCGGAAGAGGGTCGATTCCGACTGTTTCTTGTTGCTTCTTTATCGGAGTACCGTTTTTCTCAGGTTGGATCCGGGTGAAACTTTCCATGGTCCCAGTAGGCTCCTGGATAATCCTAGGTATTTCCATGAAAATTTCAGTTTTCTGAAGTTGCCTGAATATTCAGGTTCCGGATACGGATAATTCTGGCCTGTATACTGCTTCCATGTTCCGGTAATTTTTTCCGCTGGAAATATACCGGAACCGACAGGAACAAGACGAAAAATATGCTGATTCTGGTGGGATCCGGGCCCCGGAACCATCGACCTGGGTTAGTACTTCTCGGGAGTTCTTTACTTATGAAGTCCAGAAGCCTGCCCCCTCTCTCATTCTGAAATTCTTTGATTGCGCTTTCAGCTGGCTACACATTGGTACGTTGACGAAGACTGTGAACGTTACGCAATGCCTTCTATTCAAGCCATGGTATGTTGAATCACGCTTTCTCATCTCGATATCCATTTGCTTCTTTCAGAGATATCCGTCTTCTCTTACCGCATCTTTCCTTAATGATAGCCTCTACAGTTGGCATAATCCCTTCTCAAATTCACCAAGCCTGTTTCGTTTCAACCGTTCGACCAACTATGGTAACAATGGGGGGGGAGTTATCCGATTTAGCGGAAAAAAGCAAAACAGACACTCGGTTCCAACAATCATCATCATCAAATACAACAACCGAAAAACAGCTTTTGCAGGGAAAATAATGCAATTCTCGACAGGTGTTGACGACAGGAAATCTCATAAGGGAGGGGAGGTTGATCTCCCCCTACTGATGGTTTATTTGGAATGTAAGAAATTCGAATTTTAAAATTTTTTGAGTTCTTTTCTCATAAACAAAAAGAACTGAAAATTGTTGATCAATGAAAAAGAATCAACGACTTGAAATTAAAACAAAGAAACACTATTCTTTTGCAACATGGGAAATACTTGAAATTATCGAATTTCTATTTCGCATTAGCATTTTACCCTAGATCTGGACTTGTTTTTCTTTTTCTTGGCGATTCTTATGAAATTTTGTTAGTCTCCTATAGACTAATAACAATGGCTTTTGTACGTAATCTAACATTTCATTGATCAAACTTTACTTTATTTCTCCATTAGGACAGATCTTAGCGTATTCTCTGCAGTGCGTTTTTTTGGTGCTGAGTTTTAAGTAATGCCTTCATTTTCTTTTAAAACATCGGTTACAATATCCTTAACATCTATAGAATTGTTTTCGACTTTATATTTTCATGTTTCTAATCGCATATCAACAATTCTTCTAAAAACGAAACGTTTACATATTTGGGTTAACTTAATTTTTTGCAAATTTTTGACTCATAAGGTTTTTGTTTTAACGAATTATTGACAAATTAATACTCAAAATGATGGTCTTCGTACGGCACCGATTTCTCGGACTGTCGAAGAGGTTGAGAGCTACCGTTCGTTCTAAATAAAGGAGAAGATCTATGTCTACAAATTTCTATAGTGTTTTTCTCGAAATTCGATTTTGTTCGGATTTCCAAGACAATTTTCCACAACATCTTGGAATTTAGCGCTTTTTGACGTCGGTGTTATGCAGTTATCTCGAAAATGAAATCGAATTTCGAAAAAACGCTATTTACATTTTTAGGCATAGATTTAATCTTTCATTTAAAAAAAGACAGCAGCTCACTACCTCTTCTACAGTCTGAGAAATCGGTACCGAGAGCTCCAAAATAGTGATTTTGAGAAAAAGACTAAACAATTTTGTTAGATGTGTAAATGGGTGTGAATGGGATGAAAGTAATCAGTGTTAAACATCTTTGAAATCAGTGTAAAATTCTCATTTCAAGAAATATAATTAAATAAAAATATAAAACAATTTTTAATTTCACTATGACTGTCATGACCCCTATCGTGCAATTTCGTCATGTATACAGGGCTCTAAGCAGAAACGACTTTGTTGATGGTAGAGATGGGGGTGAGAATTCGATATTACCCTTAATAGAATATTTTCATTTTGGTCGATTTTCGTCAAAAAGTGATTTTAGATCAAAGTATTGCAATAATCATGTATTTAACTACTGACAAAGGATCATCATCAACATTGAGAAAGAACTAATTGATAAACATTGGAATGCTGTTTTTTTTCTCTTGCTATCGTAGAAAGTACCCTCAAATTATGCTCAGTGGATGCGTAATCAAAAATAACCTATGTATGTTTGGAATGAGCAAAACTGGAGGAAAACTAGCATTGAATATCACTCAAAAGTTCTCTTTTAGTAGAAATGAGTTCCAAAAGTCTGACTCTGAAAACACTCCATATTGCGCTAGATAATAAAAAATAACAGAGTATACACACTTCTTATAATCAACTGTTTACAAGCGTGTTGACCATTGTCATATCTCCGTAACTAAGTGAAATTGCTGAAAAACTCTTATATTTCTACTACTGCTCCCAGAAAACCGCTATTTCACAGCCGCAAGCCATTCAAAGTTCAATAAATCGCACTTAATCTGAACGAGGACACTTCGGTCTTTTAAAAGATGAGCTTATCTCAAAATCGACTTTTCTGAAGAAAATTGATTTTTAGGGGNGGGGGGGGGAGGGCTTAATTAAATATCACAAAAAAGCAGTTGTTTTTAGTCATATCGATTTGATTAGTTCATGTTGGGTTAAAACATAAAATAAACATCAACATTAGTCTCACCGTAGTCAAAACTGTTTCATCGAATCATTCTAAATTACCTGTGGTGCATTAGTCACAGTTTCGCTGTCTCCAGAAAAATATCCATAACTTAACAACGGAGCTCTCCAGAGAGATCAGTCTTGATCTTTTTCTGGTGAAAGAGTATTTTTAGAAGCAGAATTAAATTGGAGATTCTATCTGATACCACTACGAAAGTGGTAAATGAGAACTGACTAATACTCGCCACTACTTGAAGAGTTGATTTTTCATAAAGTGATAAAATTACCCACCTTTTTTCTAATACTAAAATGCCCACAGGTCATTATCTACTTCTTTGTCGATGTTATTCGTAACTCAAATAAGCTCATTATAGTTTGGAAGCGATAGTATCTTGATAGAGTCTATGATACTCTACTAAAGCGTACCGAAACCTAAAATCATCGACGATTCGTATAGATAAACAAAGGTGCACAAAACTATGAAAAGTTACGTAATCAGATGCTATAAGGCAAAAGGTTTTCTTTTTTCTCAAAAATGATAATTGAAATTATACAATTCCCTTTGATACACGATACCTATGTTTGATCTACTATGATGTTGAGTCATCTATGTGAGAACTCTCCTCAATCTAAAAAGAAGTCATGAAAACCAGAGCATTCATGACCAAGTTCATACGTCGACATGTTTTCAGTAATTTCAATATGATTTCTTCAAGAATTAAAATAGGGAAAATCTATGCGAGAAATAATGGTAAATTTATTAGAATAAACTTACAGAAACAAATGTCAAATGTAATCTGATTCCTATGAAAAGTACATTCATTACAAGAAATATAGTTTTGAAGAATTTCCAAAGAAAATTTGTGTTAAATAAGAATGCATTGAAGCATTCAATAAAAATGATGTTGTGTATATAATTCTAAGCTATGCGTTCATTTATGATTGATCTTCGTAACCTGATATCCGTTCACTATAACGACACTTTTCTAGGATTCACGGTTTCTTGAGAGATTCTCATGATGATTCCCCGGCTTGTTCGACTTTTTCTTTGTCATGTCGATAGGAATTGATGATTTTATTAGACCTTGATTTGTTTAAGGCTATGCCATTGAAGATTTATATTCTATGGATTGACATTGACCATAGAATAATAAAATCATCAAGCTGAGCTTAAATGGCCATCTGTTGAGATGATTCAAGGTATAGAATTCCACTGTTTGTTCTTTATGTAATTAGCTTAACATAAAAACTGGCGTATCCGAGCACATGTTATGCTATTTAGACATCTTTAGACTATACTCAATGTTTACGTTCTGTAGATACTGAGAACTTGCTTATAAATAGGGTAAAGTACAGAAAAATAAAACAAAATTGATATCAAGCAAGAGGGAACACTTTGATTATTAATCCTACTTTTCTGATCATTCGTAGATCAAAAATAATCTGGTTTCTATATGTTCTTATGCATAATATAAACAATATTCCTGAAATTTTCAGAAAATGTTTCAATAAAACCTATAGACTCCATATTAATTAATAATATAGGATCATTTAATAGACATAATTTTTTATCAAAAAGTGCATCAATAAAAAGAAATTAAGAAAAATGTATTCTTGTCCCCTTCGTAGCCTTTTCTGTTCTATTGTAATGAGTATTCTACTGGAAAATACGATAATTGCAAGAATTAAACGCTGCTTAGCATAGACGAAATCTCGGTTGAATATGATCAACCCCTAAATGTAGATTTGATTAACTCTGATCTTTCTTATGTGAATTGTCTAAAATAATTTTCTCTGTTTTGATAACATCCATTTATATATCCACTAATGTCTCAAAAATAATACACTCAAAAAATGTATTGTCAAACAGTGGCGATGGTTTCTGTCAATCGCTAGTCAGCAGCCGCAAATTTTTATATTTTTTAACATACCCGAATTTGTCGGATGCTCTCCGGATGCGTCATCTTTCGGTTTTTGATTCGATCCCACCGCGGTTGTAACTGGTCCATTTCCATCGGGCAAGAGTTTAGTGGCATCTTCGTTCACTTTCGAGGTATGCAGTTCAGGGACAGGTGAATTATCTGAGTCACTTGTTGATGGCACTGGAATGAGCAATGGTTCCTTGGATTTCACTTCTTGCAGCTGAATAGTATGAAGACCATGGCCTTGATCAAGAATACCTTTCACTTCGAATTCAGTAGCAGCGAGTAGCAGTACTTCATCTTCAGATGGGTAATACGAGTGCTTGCGAATGTCTCTAGCTGAATTGCATTGAATAGTAAACAGTGTTCTTGTACCATTCATGCCTAAAAATTGTTCCGATTTCAGAACTTCGATGGAAGTTGTGCACGATGAAAACCCCCACCATACGAATGTTTCGCCCTTTTTAAACTGTTTGCTCAAATCTTGTTTGACACCTCGAAACACCATGATATGAGGAATTGGTGGTAGGTGAAGTAATGCGGCGAGAAATAAACGAAGAAAGAGAAACCATGGCTTCAGGCTTTCACGATCTTTCGATCGTAGAGTTGCGTTCAAAGCATAATAAAGGCATTTATCCAATGGTTTCCATCCCATTGAATAGAGTCTGATCGAAGCCGATTCATCCTGAGTCAAGCTATCAGCTGGTTTCTTGCATTGTCTTTTGGCTGCAAGCGCGTAACTTTTCACTGCTGGTAGTATAGGTACGAGTGGCTCAACAGCTGTTTCAAGTGAGACGATAGGCATTTCTTCATAACCGCTAATAGGCATGAGAAAATCTGTTGGTTCTTGGGCAACGTCAGTCAAGCGTAGAACACGTTGAGCGATGTATTCATCTCTGTCGCATGCGGCCATAGCGAGTACACACGAATGCTTTCTTTATCAGATATAAATAAAAATAAATATCTAAAAGTCAACCAAACAAGATGCGAAAGCTAGCGAAATAATCTTATCGATCAAGATACGAAAACAAAGCAAGCAGTGTTAATTCAACTCAACATTTTCTATACTTCACAGAAATAGAAATTAGCTTGTGAATATCTTTACTGTTACTTTTCGTCACATGCAAACATGTAAAACTACTCCATATTATGTAGAGATTTTCACATGTAAATTAATTTCTCATGATTATTTCTCAACATTTCGAACTAGATTTTCATGAAGATTTTCTCGTATTGATTTCATATAAATTTCTCTCATGTTTTACATGATTGAATCCTTAATGCGTCTGAAAGGAAGTGAGACATGACTATCGACTTTGCATTCATCGCAATATAGTTTTTTATATGGATTGCAATCATACAGTAATTGTACGAAAATATAAATCCTTCATTTAATTTAGGGAATCTCCTGAATCTTTAGCTCATCAAAATCAAGGAATAAAAAATCAAGCATGCCATGAAAGTCACAGTGATGCGTTTTTCCGCTTAGCCACAGATGTTGTGTATCAGACGGGTGCGTTGTTTATCTAATTCTTCGTTTATTATTTTCTCTATCTTGGCAACCGCTTGCACATCCTTGCTGATTTGCTATGATTCCGGTTTTTTTTGTTTCGCTTTGCAAATTTTTTTCAACTAGAAAAGCTCCTCATAAAAGCTGGAAATAGCAACAGTGAAATATTTTGAGTGAAGATCAAAAGAGTATTCATTGTAAACAAGGAAAAGAGTCACTGCCAATGGAGTATGTTCATGGTTGGCATATATCTATCACCCTTAACTTCATATACACTTGAAATGATAAGAACTATCCATTTACATAAATCCCTCCTTATGATCCAATCATTAATCTCATTGTTGAGATCCCACGAGAATCATTCTGATGATTGTATTCGATTGTATTCTTGTTGGAGCCGAATCAAAACTCAATCGGAATCTTAAGCATTTTTTAATAATACCGATGATTTCCTATCCGAATTGAAGAGTGGGAATGTTTTCGGATCCTAGTGTAGGATGTTATCCGATCCTACTGTAAGAATTTGACGTAAGCTTTTGATCCACCTCTAGTAATGCCGTCGAGTTCTAATTAGCACCTAATTAAGAAAATAGGGTTCATTCATGGGATCCCTTTGTAGATCCATCTCCTGAAATCCGATTTGATTTTCCGGTTGGTCGGATACAGCTTTCTTGGATTTTCATTTAAACCGGAAGATAAAAAATATCATCTATAATATTATAATTCACCTTGAACTAATACGAGGTATAATTGGCATCATATTCATGTAAAGGAACGGCATTCAAAATATTTCACCTCGCACGTAATAAGTATTGATTACAGTTACAGATTTTTATTACTTGTTTTCTACAAGTTTATCACCATATTGCCAGGTTTATGTTTTAGATAACAAGATACGGGCAATTGAAAAAAGTAAACCTGTGACAATATTTTAAACACAAATCTTCCATTGTCGTTATTATTCTAAATGTCTTGATTTAAGCATATGTTTCAATATTGCTGCATCCCTATCTATTTGATTTAATATATTCACAAAAAAGTCTTCTTCTCTTCATACAACGCACAATTAAGAACTGTAGCCCATGTTAATAATTTTTTCTTATGAGGCATGATCAATTATTTGTACAGGCGTTCTCTTTCTTTTGTTTGCTCGAAGGAAATAATTGGTTTCATCTTGTAGTACAGACACGCACTAAGACTTCAAGTCTTTTATGTTGCATGAACAGTAGTAGCAATAGGTTACTTCTTCTCCTTTTCTACGAAGCTTTTAGCTGCTACCCACAGACTTTCATGGGTGAGTCAAGGCTTGGTTTGGAATAGAGCTGGATTATGTTCACATTTGCTACAAATAGATCTAGAATTCACATCAAAAAGATGCCCTTCTCCCTCCCTATTCTTACTGAAAAGTTAGCATTGTTGCAGCTCATGGAAATCATAAATTTGTTCCCAGAACCTCTTTGCTGTGGTCCAAACGTACTCTTTTACTATCCTAATGTTTCTGCCAACGCATAATAGAATGCGTCGGTGCTCTTCAAGTATTTTTTTGAGCCCTTGCTCGAACGCTCTTTTTCTCAGCAAGTTTCATTTTGACTTTAAGAGTTCAGTTAATATCTTTAGCGTTTTCACGATTCTTTCAGATTTTGATGACTTTTTCTTTTATCAGAAACGTCCATCCTTAATTTCGGATGATGATAGATCCCCAAAATCGATAGTTGATATTTTTATCAATGCTCAAGTTCTATCAGCGTTCTGATTTTCCTCAAACTAATCGTATGAGTTTGTAAGCTTTTGACCGCTATTTCAATTTATCTAATACGTATACTTAGGATATATACGGTCGTTGACTCACAAGTACTTTCAGGGATGTTAGAAGGTTTTAAGAAGCAACTATGACATATTTTTATATTATCTTAAGATTTTCACGATGTCGTGAAGCAGCCGTTGTCATTCAAAAATCTTGCGGGTTTATGTAAAATAGATTCTTTAGTTGTCAGGCATTTACTTGGCTTCCTCGGTATGTAAACAGACTCTTCGTGGATTTTTTTACGCTTACATATTTCCATTCTTTAGAGATATGGTGCTTCATTGTATCTTATTAATTATAAGTGGGAAGCCTGTTTCGCGTCGGTCGCTGCATATTTTAGGATGTTCGAAGCTTTTTGAGGCATCCTAAACGTGGTACTGGTGATTGAAAGGTAACTTTTGAGACTGTGGCAGAAGAAAGTAGGATGACGCTTATACTGTTTCTTTTGTAGGGAGTTCATTCCCATATCTATTTACCATTAATGAAACACGTCAATAGTTTATATGAATATATTTCGTGATGCCGACACATTTTGGTGGATCATGTTAGAATGTTCCGCCTTACTGTAAAATTTTGTTATGGAACTCAATCAATTTTACTATCATTCTCAAGCATCCCAAGGAATATTGATACGTCTTGCATATTTTCTTACAGACGAATGGCTTATCAGCCTTTTGCCTTCCCTTCGATACACAGTTTTGTGACCTATAACACAATTTGGTCTGATCGAGATATATCAACCCATGTTTTGGGTGTGATAACAGGGTCATCGTGTAAGTTTCTCTTTTAATTAAATTCACTTGCTATCATTATCATAATAATCTCTATCCGATGAAACGTTTCGCTGAATTTTGTAGTATACATTCTCAATCGCATATTCTTACTGTTACTAGCAGCAGAGATGAGCACGGTTCGGTTCGCAACTTTTCAAAAATATCCCGGCTTCAATTCGGTTCGGTTCTTAGCTAAACTGATACAATTTAGATCAGTGTAAAGATATGCAAAAAACGTAGAGTGAGCAGTCAACGTGTGTCGTAATAAGAAAAGAAGGCATTCATATATTTTCTACGCAGGCGAAGTTGGCACCCGAGTCGATTATTTTTACAGCGATTCTTTCTGAATAATTTTACAAAGATTTCACTCTTATTATAGATAAAATTCGACAAGCTCTATCGAATGGTGTAACTAGATTTCTTCTACCTATCACAGTCATTTGAATAAACCCATAAACCTGATGTTTTCTCGAAGTTAAAGAATATGTATCTTTCCAAAGTTAGTTTTTATATGTCCTTTGTTGAATCGATAGGAAATGACAGAGCTAAAGATGAAGAATCGAATGGTATAAATTATAACAGATTTCATGAAAATCTGTGAACAGGAATAGATAAATATTTTACTTTCTTCATTTTCGATTGTCCTTCTCTAGGTCGTTCGCTTTAAAAACATTTCACTGCTGGGCGTTCACATTAGAAACATGCACATTAGGCGACCGTTTTTAATATTTGACTTAGTAACGATCATTGCTAAAAATTTTCTTATAGCAATGAAATAGATTTTTATATGAGCAGACTCAGAATTCGGTTTCCGTTCTTGTGGTGTAGAAATAATTATTTTACAATGAAAAATGATCGAGATATTACACTCACAATTAAGGGTGATACATTTACTTTACTTTTTCAAAAAGTAAATAAGTAAAATGAATAAATTCTTTACTATTTACCTTGGTACATAGTAAATAGTATATTTGTTTTTACTAACGTAAATAGTCACTAGTCGACGAATTTGACCTTGTTCTTTTCAAATTCTTGTTTTTCTTGATTATCAGATAGGATTCTTTTTGATCATATCTTTCAGACAAGAATTCTGTCGAGAGGAAAGTAAAAAGATTTTGCCTGAAGTTCAAGATAAAAAGAGTCTTGTCTGATTGATCAGAAAAATAAGAATCTGAAGAGTTACAAGATATTTTTAAATTCTTGGATTTCAGACAAGTTTGTTTTTCTTTTCTTTTCAAAGATTCTTATTAGATCTTCAAGAAAAATGCCACGTGATGTTTTTGTGCACGTATACTTATAAATACAGATGTTGAAACACTGGTTATTCATTTTTATTTATGTAAGAGACGCATCCACGCTGACAATACTTGAAGTATGTAACTTTGAAATGCATTATAAAGAAGAATTAAAATGCAACTGCACAGTTACAAGTTTGGTATGACGATGAAGACGGTGACGAACTGTACAGACACGTATTTATTAAGTCAATAAATTTATGCGACTATTTTGTGTGCATCTTTTTTCTTACTTTTGTTAAACTTCTCTCTTTTCTATGTATTTGATTTTAACTGTTTCTATATTTTAGTGCAATTGTCTTTTAATTTTGGTCCATGATAGTTGAAACTCGAGATTAAAATAAAATATTAACTAAACGAGGCAATCGTATTGATGTTTGAATCGAATTAATTTGTATTACAAGAATCATGCAAGGATGACAAAGAAACAAGAATCAGTCAAGAATTCAAGAACACAAGAATCTTGCATGACAAGACATTTCTTGCTTCACCAGCCACAGATTGTATCAACACGAACCTTGTCAGAAGGTCAAAATCCGTTTTTTCAGACAAGAATCTTGTGTGATAATCAAGAATCTGGAAAGAACAAAGTCAAGATCGTCGGCTAGTGGTAACTTGTTTATTTACTGTACAAAAGTAAAAGAAAGTAAAAAAAAGTACCACCCCTACTCACAACCAAAACCTATTCATTGTCCGTTTGCTTTAGATGCATTGGCTCTAATAAAAAGAATTTAAAAAAAAATAAAACAAGATCGGGAAATGATATGTCTGACTTGTTTTAAGAAATTTTCTTCATATTTTGGCCTTTTTTTAATATTTATTGATGCTCCAAAGTGTTGTTATTTTCCTTTTCGTACGACGTATGTATAAACCTCGCTATTTTGGACATGCATACGGTAAATAAGATAATAACTAAAAGAAGGTAGATTTATAAAAACATAAATATAATAGATAGCTATTATCCAGAATAAGATGAGCTAGTTCAAATAAAGATTACATAGTTTTAGTTGTCTGTGGTGGTGCTTCAGAATTTTCCTTTTTTGTTCGGTTAGGTTATAATTTTGAAAAAGCCTAAACGAGCCCATCTCTGACTGGCAGTTGTATCTGTGAAATAAGAATATTTTTGCTGTGGCATCTAATAAATTTGATCCTACGCCATGGTTTCTTATATCATCTCAACATATGCTTCCGTCTTCCGAAATTATAGGGCCAAATATGCTAACGGTTTCTCCGAAAAATCGTGAAAAGGGACACGCTTCTACTGACTATTCTCAAGATATGGCAATATTACTCAAAGCTCTTCAGTTGGAGGATCATCCAGCATTGCTTTGGAGTAACCCATGGGTTCAACAATATGGGATGACATGTACACATCATGCGTTCAGTCACATATTTGGTTTGAATAGTAAGTGCTAAACGTATTAATTCGGAAAGCATTAACATGTTTTGCAGTGTTTCCAACAGAGACCGAAACGAATAAAATTCTCGATTTGGTTCGATTTGACTCGTGTTGAGTCGAATCGAATCATCCTACAATTCAATTCGTTTTTGGTCTCTGGTTTCCAATATTCTTACCAGCTATGAGACACATGAAACTGGTCAGTATTAAAACGCTTCACAGCATTTAATGAAATAGGAATTTTATCCAAGGGAAGCAGCTTCATCAACAGGTTTATTCAGAGTTGTGTGGCTCATAATAACTAACTACTGATATCTCGCGAAGTTATGTATGGTGTATTATTTTTCGTTATATTCATTACATTAGTATTTAAGACGAAGCTATGTGCTCTCTTTCTTTCATGGATCTCATTGCGAGCCGATGATTTTGTTCTTTAACATGAAGTACTAATCTCTAATTTATAGAACCTAAAATTCAATTATACATGTCGTTTCCAGCAAGAAACTTTCACGCTGTTGCTCTTATTCACACTCGCATTCTACTGCTATACTCATAATTGTTGTATTTATATGTGGACTGATTAATTTGGCAGCAACGTTTCTGTGGTTTTGGTTACTTCTTATCTCTTCAGCACCTAAAATATAATGATGGAGTAAGAGACAAGTGAGAAGCAGACACTAACTTTTAGATGTAGAACGCATGATAAAATTATAAAAGAACGAATACAATAAACGAATAAGGAACAACTGGCATATACTGGATTAATGCGACCTATAATTGGCACACTGCGATGAATCAATCGGTTTAAGTTAACTAAATCATGTTTGCCAAAGACATCTTGGTAACAATCATTATCAATACTCACAGCATCTTGACACTTACTATAATACCTTCTAAACAGTTACTCTTATACCTGAAAGCTTCCAAATAATTTACTCACAGCACTTGGGAGTATTTTCAGCAACACCCTGCTATTGATTTAGAAGTTGTTTGCGCCCTTCAGTTTTTGCTTGATTGTTTCGAATGATTTTTTTCTTTACCTTTACAGTATAGCAACAGTGTTTTTTTTAGATTCTGTCTGCCTTGCCTCTTTCTTTTCGCTTTTTTTAATATTCTTTACCAATCAATACTCTAAGATGAAGGTCTATACATAGCAACATCGTGAAACATTCAAAGTAAAAATGGATGTTGAGTAATGACGAAAAGTAAATAAACCTACTTTTTGTTGAATCGAACCAATTTCAGTGTGATTGGAGATTTCAGAGATTGTTCTAAAATTCGAACCAGCTGAAATATATTTCCCATTTAGGGCACATTTACACGGTAACTTGCAATATTGGCTATCGACTGTAAAATTGATACTTAAAATATCTATGTTTAATATGCATGCCGATTATGAACCGAATGAAAAATATTCCTTTTCAATATTTGAAAACGTCAACATGAAAATGCATACACTCGTATAAATCTGAATTACCTTGTGTCTAAATCTTTATTTTCGTTGTTCTAACAAAATTTGATACAAATATAGTGCATTTCAGATCGCAGAAGATTTCTTAATTGGTCTTCTATTGGATTTTTCAAAAGTTGATGAAAGTGTGAAACAAACTTTCTGTTGTATCTTGATTTTCACTTCGAAATGGTACATTAGAATGATAAGGAAGAAAAATATTTGAAAATTTTGATTTTTGGCTCAATCACAAATCGTAATAAATAGTCGATCTATTGTATTTTTGTTTTCTTTCGAATATCTGTAAAATAGTGGAGACTTTAGATAAATCACAACGAATATAAATAAATGTGGATATTTGTAAATTGAGTGTTTCATATTCTCAGTACACGTAAAAATGAATAATCAAAATAATGAAAAATAATTCTTTCGTCACAATAAGAATTTCTATATGAGCTTTTAAATTGATGTTATAACATTAAATATGAAATAAATCAAAAATAAAACTTCATACTATGAAAGAATTTCCTGAATAAACGAGATCATATCCAAATGTTTTAAAATATTCTACGGCCAAGAAGTAAGAATATCCTATGTTAAAATAATCTGCTTGTAAGGCATGAAATGATTATTACACAATCTCAAATAATGTTTTTATTACTGAATCTTAAGATTTACTCAATCATATACCGAACGATTTGAAGACCAGTGGAATGAATATTATTTCGGGGTTTATTGTCAAAACGTTTCTCGCATTTGTGATTCTTCAATGAAAATCGTTTCGTACTCCGTAGGTTTGGCATGCAACGATTGGTAACTCCGTAGATGATTTAAAGATTTCGTATATTTTACACTGAATGACTATCATTCAATATTATACCTGAATTAGAAGGACTTCTAATGAGATTGCTAGTGGGAAATGGCCATATTTTTATCATTCTTATGTACTAAACCACTGTTACTTTTAGGTCTGAAACATCGTTCAAGATCAAGTCAACGAACAAACGAATTCTTATGATTGATACTAGGCCCTTTACAATCTAACCAAGATTTGATTTCCAATGCATAGAGACGAAGTACTAGATCAAGACTACCTTGTAATTGAAATCAATCATTATAGTGATTATCATTTAATGCCCATGTATCAAGTGAAACCTATGGATCGCTTGAACGAAGAATGACGAAAAGATGTTGAAGATTTGAAAATCACATAATAGCTGTATTAGAATGAGAAATGGACCTTACTCGGTTGTAAGACCAATAAACAGTTTATTGAAGATAATTTTATTTAGATAGAAAAATTGCCAAAGATTTGGTGTCAGTTGAAATAGATGATCCAATTGATCAGTATAGTGGAAATGTATGCGATGGATGATGAAGCCACTCCGGATTTCTAAAAGGATTCTCTAGGTACCATAAAAATTTGACCAAGTTGACACTAAGAGATCTTTGTAAGCCTCCATATGTTTCCGATGATTTTCTTCATTTCACTTTGGTCATGGAAAGGTTGACACTGAATGTAACTGAGATGAATCAGATTAGTAATATCTCAATGTTCTTTGTCTCTTACGAAAAGTGCACCAACGAAAGCGATCACAAATGAGGAAATTGATACAAAGTAAAGTCGTATGTAAAGAAAATAGCGATTTTATGCTATTTAGTCAGTTTGAAAGTTGAAGTGATATTATCTGATCGAATGTCAATGACAAATAATCTTTATAGGCAATATCGAAACTCGTTTAGATACAAACTGGAAATCAAGATGACCGTGTATTTGAATATTAGTGGGTGCGGTTGTGGATTTCAGATGGTGCCCATATGATTGTGTGGTGCATGTATGGGTGGAATGAGACTGTCGGTATAAGTTGGATCCTGGTCTTTACTATTAGTGTGAATACCAAATTGCCCTTTTATCTTAACATGAGGACGCAGACCATGCAATCAGCGACACAAAAACTGTTTCTTCTCTCCCCACTCTATATCCCCTGGGTAAGAACTGTTAAGCACTAGAAATTGAAATAAGATTTATCGCTCTTCTTGTTTTTCTGTGCGTTTGACATTTCACGGAAGAATTCATCCAACAAATCACATGTCGGAAAGCTCTTGAACTTGTAATCATTCCGCCTATGAGGAATGCAGTATGAATTCAGGGTGTTTAGGGGTGCAACAAATCTTGAATGGATTTGGGATTTGTCACCAAATCACTGAGATTTGGACTGGAATTTGGTTTTGGTTTCTGGATTTGGGGTATTGCTAGAATTGAGTTCCTAGCTGTGGATTTCGTCTAGATTTGGATCATAGGATTGTTTATATTCCTTTTTTCAGCTTATATTTGGGATTCGGGATTGGTGATACGTTTGGGATTTGGGGTTTGGACTTGGATTTGGGTTTGGGTTTGGTTCTTAGATTTTGATTTGGACTTGGGATTTGTTTTCGATCTAACATCAGTCAAATTTTGTAGTGGTGCTACATTGAAACCAAATCTCAATCCCAAATCCAAATCCCAAACTCACATCCTACCCAAATCCAAGCCATAATGATACAGACCAAATCCCAAATCCAAATCTAAGACACAAATCCAAATCCAAACCCAAATCTATACCAAATCAAAACAATTTTATATCAACCTCTAAGAATCGATACTCTTCTCTCCCTTCTAAGACTTTATATTAAAAATTCTCCTCAGATTTGGGTAATTTAAGATCAAACCCAAACCCAAATCCAAATCTCAGTCGAGAACAAATCCAAATCGATTTGCACCAAATCCCAAGGCCTTGGATTTGTTGCACTCCTAAGGGCGTTCAATTGGATATTGTCTAGCGTTGTGTTTTCGTCAGCGATGCGTTCACAAGAAAATCGACAAGTAAATCCTTTGCAATATATCGGTTGTACAAATGGTCCTATGACGTCTGGTCAACAATGTGTGATTCTATGTCCATTCACAATATCGTCTCTGATCTAATTTATATAAAACATTAAGAAACAATGAAATAAAATCAGAATGTGGCTAAAAATTTCTTTGCCCTGAAAACGAGAGTAGGGGTCGAAAACAGAATTCAATAAATATTGAATTGAGCCAAATCTTCAATCAGAAAAATAAAATTTTGTATTGGATTGCATCACTGTGTGGAGGTCTTCATGAAATAGGATCATCTTGATAGCATAAATAGTACTGCAAATTGCAGCTAAAAGTTATGGTAGAATTCACGAGTGAGAACAACTTTTCTCTGAGATTACACGCTCATTTGAATGCCTTCTATCTCATATTGGACTTCATACCAACTGATTTTTCTGTGTACTGAATATGTTCAAGAAAAAAGATTTTCTAACCGTGGACTAAGCGATTTTACAGATAAATATCTATTATTTGTTATGATATGATAAAAGAAAACTAAGTAAATTAAGTTGATATTCAGCTTCAATTATTATACTTAATTTTGAATACAAATAATCATCCGATTGAGCTTCTCCTGTAATGAAATCAGCGACAACGAAGTAAACATATGACTGAGGTGCTACGAACTTACAAAGTAAGTTATCTATCAATGTGACTTATCTTATTCAATCTTTATTTTGTCTCAAATTTCACATAAAAGTTTTGACAAGCAGTATTCCATTTTCAAACAGATCAATGACTAGTTTTTGAGCTTCGGAATATTGTTAGAAGTTTTTTTTGTAGTAAAATACTTTTAAAAGTTATGCTTGGAAATCGAATACTACTTAATTAAAGAAAAATTCCCAACAGTACAGAATAAAGTACTTATGAGTTCATAAGTTGAGAGCTCTCTGACACAATGAAGCCTGTGACAATTCTCAGTGGTATGAGTCGGTTCTTATTCGAGCATTGGTTACTGCTGGACAAATTCCAGTTTTTTTCAGAATGGACTGGATGTCTGGTAGCATTTCAGTTCTCTGATCGGGAACTATCACAAGTCAAGGCATCATATAAAAAGTTTACTTCATCAAGATTGTAATTGTGCAAAATTTCAATCTCTAAACATTACAATTCATTAAATTCTTAATCACGAAAGTCATATCAAACAATGTATGAATTTCATTTCGTACCTAAATGCTATTAGCTATGATTTAAAGAAAAAAGATTGAATTCACGATAACGTAGTTATTTGAATCAATTACGAAGAGATCATGCTGAGTAAGATTGAAATAATACGACTTTGTAGAGTATGAGTTTTAGTGATGAAATATTCTTATCAGGAATCATCTACCAATCAGTAACTGGTAATATCTGTGACGTTCTATGTTGAGAGCGCTCTTACATCGCGTTTCTTCTTCTCTGGCTTTTCTTTGTCTACATATCTCTTCTCTTTCATCCTTTCATGGACACGATCCGCTCGTTATTTATACTGTTGACAGGTATACATATATCATCTTCCATAATTATCTTTCCTGTTACCCTCATCATCTTATTGTTATGTCTATCTTTTCTCTTGTTGTATCTTTTCCTTCTCTCTCTTTCTTGGTTGCGTATATAAGCGCGTGTTGTGGATGTAAACGATGCGATTTGTGATATGGGGAAGTTAAGTAAAGTGTAATACCATCAGCACTATCTCTTCTGCTATCTAAAATCGTCACAATATCCACATGTCAGCTTAAACTAGAAAAACATTCAGAATGCATGGTTTTATAAACTTGTAAATAAGTTAGGAAATATCAAATAAAATGATCGATCATGTACGCATATGAATTCGAGGCACAGTATTCTTTGTTCTAAAAAATATCTTGAACTGCTCAATATTTCGCATGGTAGCTAGGTAATGTCCAATCTCTTGGACTCGAACACAATCATTCAATACTAAGCTCATAAGATTTTCTTTCGGTTAAAACAATAAATTAAGGTGAAATATTGAAATGATAGAGTCATTTGTCAATCCGTAGCATAAAAATACAAGTAACTGAACTCAAAGCATCGATTTCGGCTATGATAAAGATATACATCTTTTGATTGAAAGATGAACTATACTTTCTGCAACTATGAAATTCTTTGTGTATGATAAAAAGACTTCATCAAGAATTATACCAGTTATTACAAGTATCTATGGAAATTAGACAGGTTAAAATTAACACTAATGAAGAATACTTGAACATTTGAGAAGCATATAAGTACAGGACTACAACATATGTAGATTATTATTGTCAGAACTAGTCAGTTTTAAGGTAATACTAAATTTAAGGAAAAAGATATTTAGAATCAAATTCTGACTCATCGATATATTGTCAACTATGATTCGAATAGGTGGGGATGAAAAGACCACGCACACAACCACACTCAGACTTCGTCTCAATGTAAATCCAATTGATAAAAGTAAACTTTGGTTGCCCAGATGAATGAATCCGATAACGAATCCGATGAAATCCTATGGGAATCCGGGTTGTGGAAACAGTAACGGATCCGACGGGAGAAATCTATTTTCTTATTTGTGTACGAATTAGCATTTAAACCCAATAGTAGAGGCCTGTCTAATCATACGATGAAATCCAATCAGATTCCGATAGTAGGATTCGATAAAACCCAACACTAGGGATCCGAATCAGAAATCGCAACCAGGAATCCGATGGGATTTCGTCGGATTAGAGAAAGTCCGATGGAAAAATGATCGGATCAGAGAGGCATCCGATCGGATCCAAGTGTCGGAATCATCCTCCTGGGTGCGTGCAGAGCAACGTTCGAGACAAAATCATGCTTTAAGGAATAATCATGATCTCTTTTATAAAGTTTTGTTCTTTATAACGTTAAATGATGTGAAACAAAGTAAACATCCATTTTGATCGTATTTTAATAAATCAATGAGAGAAAACTTCTACAAATCGTTCTTGTGAAAATATTTAGAACAGAAATCTCTCTAATTCTGATGGATTTTATGAATAGTTTTTAATATGTTCCCATAGAACAATTATAAATGACTTAACTTACAAGAAGAAGACTGACTACTGTTTAATACAGAATTACTTAACAGATGAATAGGCAAAATTTCTACTATTTCTATGTATGATTTCCGAGTTTTATGAAATTTCAATTTTCAAAAAGAAGTGTCGGGCCATTTTTTTCGATGGATGAAAAGCATAATTAAACGAATAGACTTGTCTGTTTTTATATGATTTAGAAAGTAGCTGAAAATCTTGAAATAATGCACTGGTAAAGACTGGGGCCATTTGATGTAAGATTATTTCTTATAACAATCGGAAAATCGCCGCATCTTTTGTCTCGTTCTTTAAAAGCAGAAAAACCGTATTGTTGACAGATGGCCATTAGAAAAAAATTTATTTCTCTTTCTCTCTATATATTTAAAATGGTTTTGCTTCCATTTGAGAATGTAGATTTTGTTGAGCACGTTTTCTGGCTGGGATGTGGCACTGTCTTAATGAGCAAAAATTAGTTTCAATGATGCGTGTAGTATCCGACTTTTAATAAGATATTCAATATTGTTTCATTTATCACAGCGGTCGAAAATACAGATTAATAGACACTTTTCGTGCATTAAAAATTCGATCGAATTTCCATTCAAAATCTATAACAATGACTTTCGAATGATGTCCTTCAGCTACCTACTACTGAAACTTTGGAAGTCAATTATTTCCAGTTGCATGATCGACTTACTATTTTTTTCGATTAAGCTTATCAACGTTGAGAGACTTATATCATGCCTAAAATTACTGATGACTATTTTCCCCTTTGAATTAAAAATAAACGCGAATCTACAACTCAAAAGAAATCGAATGGTGGGCGAATATTGTAGGCAACATTTGACTGATGCTTTAAAAGTGAATCAAGTAAGTAAATATGCCAGCTCATTAAATATCTACAAGTTTTCACTCGTTCACACATTCATTATCAGAAAATTGTCGAAAATCGAATACAGTTTGAGCACACTGTAAAATGCGTGGAGGTTTTAAAGTATTTCAATCGTAGATTCCGATATCGGTCATAAACGATCGATCGCGTTGAGATAGTAAACGCTTGTTTACGAGCGTTCGTCTTACCTAAAGACTTGAACTAGAAAATTATGAATTTCTATTGAATTTCAAAAGAAAACAACAATATTCATTCATTCAGAGATTAATCAAAGAGCAAATATTCAAACTTCTTATATAAAGCATGATTCTTTTTTACATGGAGAATTTTCATTTGGCAAATAAACTCGATTTTTTCGTTGATTAGAAACGTTTGGGTAGCAAAAGTCATTTGCCTGGATAATAATTCAACTAACGATTTTCATCAATCGAGAATAAATTTGAAAAGGCTCAAGATGAAATTCTTCATCCGATTCATACATCTGTCAAATCGTAATCCGTCACAGAATATTGAATGACATTAGATTGCATATACAAGCGAGTTTAAAATACTGAAAAATTAGAAATCATACAATTGACTAATCAATGATGGACAAATCAGAAACTAAATTATTCACAATGATCAGTTTTTCATCAAGAATGTTTACATAGGTATTTGTTGGATGATTCTCAAGTCAAGTAATAATAAATATTATTTTCATTTGTATATCCACAGTACACCTAGGTGTTCAATGCAAGTGAAATTCCTCTGGTGACACCAATAAACAAAAATAAAGAATGACCGGATCATTAAAGAAAAATTCTAATAAGATTTGTATTAAAATAAAAGTAGAAGAGTATACAATCGGAAGTTTGTTCTCCATTAATTTTCTTTTTCCAAATAGCCGAGACTTCGATGGACTACGGATGAGTTCAAGCAAGGTTCTAATTTTTTTTCATATGCCCAAACATGAAAGGTAGGGAACGAGAACAAACATTTGTACCAGAATTCTTCTAAGAATCAATGGCATTCACTTACAAATACAAGATGAGTATGTTTCTATCCAATTTCAACAAAGCAAACATAAATTTCAACTTCAGTGACGAATAAATAGAACGATATCCAACTACGTAGTCGAGAGACTTACAATTCTTTCTGTGATTTGTTTAAAATTAATGAACAGAGACAACCATTAGCAGAATGATCTTCCGTATAACAATGAATTTTAATACATAGAACAGTTACCAAGGTTAGACAATGTTGAAACACGATTTCAAGAAAATTTATAATGTCTCAATAGAGGCAATAAATCGCTTCTATTGGTATCAAAATCCTATCGTATGAAATGAGGCACAACATTTAGGTTAAACATTCGAACTCAATAGACTAAACTACTTCTCATATTATTTAGAAATTCCTTTTCAATAAAAATGAAGTTTAAACATTTGTTTTTGCAGTCACTATCTCGAAATAAATCGTTTAAAAAAGGATTTTCAACGCTTCAAAATTTTACCTTTCTCGTATGACGAAATTTCGCTTATTTTATGATTTTCTACTTGTGTTTAATTAATTGAATAATATATTTTTACATCGAAATACAAGAGTTTTTTGCCTGATTCCTCATTTCAATATCTTGCCAACAAAATCTTTTCTTTTTATATTATAATCTGATAGTTTTTATACTAGACTCCTATTTTTCATGTTCAATTCCAAAATTTAGTTATATCCTTCCGTCATTCGACGAGAAACTTCTCAAATGATTTTATGATTCAAGAGATAGAATCACAGTAATGAGATGAAGCTCGATAAATTTATTTCGTTTTTGATCTCTTTTCACTAAAGTCTACAGTAGTTTTTGTTCGAACCATTTTGTACTGAGACAGAAGATAGGTCATCAGTGGGAGATTATCGAATACAGATCAGAGCTGTCAACAGGTAAACCTGTTAGGCGAGCTGAGTTTTGAAATTCTAGCCTTGTCTAATTTGTTCATACTGCATTGAAGAAGGTGAATATTGGCCTGATTGAAGTCCTTTATGTGGGAGAAATGTTTATGACAGTATTTTTTTTATTAATTTGGTATCAAGTACCATAACTTATTGTTTGATTGTTCTTATGAAAATAGAAAAAAACTAGTTGAAACTGGAATAACATACGTCAAAATAAAGTTATGTGATGCATTAGATTTAAAAAATTAACCAAATCTGTCGGTCCGGTTCTTTTCTGCTGGCCTGGCAGCTCTGATGTAGATACTTTTAAATTTGGTCGAGAAGGTTCTTTTACAAGGAATGCAATTTCTAGAAGATTGAGAAGTGACTTCCATGTATTATTCACTAAAGTGATCCTCACTTACCGTTGGTTGAAAAGGAATCTGTTTTTTGAAAATGACACTTCAGGTCTACGGGATGTAGCAAATACTTTCTATAATGCTTGTTACTTTA
>OENT01000834.1:0-44714 GCA_900239685.1 Rotaria macrura | reverse complement strand
TGGTCAAAAAATTGACTTGGAATTCGCCATTATTTAAGGGCGTTCTTAGGTTCACTTTCAAGAGAATCTACAAAAGTACTGTTTTCTTCTTGTCCAAGCTTTTTAATTATGTGAATAATGTGAGTCATATGAAGCGAAGCGGTCTTTCTATAATATAGAAATTGTTCATCTGAATAAAATAATTCTATGAATATGATCGAATCGAAATTACTCTGAGGTTTGATTAGTTATGAGAGCTGAATTTACAACATTTATTCAAAGTTCGAACTGTTCGTAGACGATGCAGAAAGCTACTGATGAATAGCATCTATTCGTATTTGTGAAATTGAAATCTATTTAGAAAAGTTACATAGTTTCGATTTATCGCCTATAACGAGTCTAGTAGACGTGTTTGACAGAAATTGATATGGTTCACATGAATTTTCTTGCTTTCAATCATCTTGAAAAATATTTTTCTACGCACGTTCAAAATCCGACCTTAAAAGATCCAAAGCATTTTCATGTCGAAATAATGAAATCTATTTTATCGAATTCATGTGAAAAACTGAAAAGAACTCGTATTTGTAACGTTTTTCCTACTCGGATATTCAATGTGTCTCTAGAATCTTAACGATCGTGAGATTAAACCTAAGTGGTGCGAAAGTTAAGAAGTATTAACTTCGGGATTTGCATAAAATTTCGTTCAATTTAGATCGAAAAACCTTTGCAAACAATTACGAAGAAGAAAAAGTCTTTCAATTGGACTCTTTAGGAAAGCATAAGAACAAGTTCTACTTTTAACCAAATCAAACGAACTTTCCCAATTTCCTAAATGACATCTATCTGTTCACTCTGCTCTCTACTCATCTATTTTTCTCTCGTATCTAAACTCATGTGCGGTGTGAAAAGAACAGAAATTGAATGATGGATAAGATATTGAGGATGACGGTAATGCTACTACTCCAATTTGTCATTATCGATCATAATAAAATAATTGTGTGTTAAAACAGTGAGGAAATGGACCAGTAACCGTCTTTCTTGCATTTTCGTTACAAAGAAGTTATTCTAATAGGAAATGATTTCTTTTGAGAGCATTTACAATAAGAAAACTCATGAATAATCATCAGAAAAGATCGTAATATAAAAATTTCATTCAAATCTATCTTTTCTGTAATGCATATAAATGCTTTTACTCACTTTCGTAAAGGAAACAAACCGTCAAATATCATTCATTGTGATAGATGACGCAATGTGAAATCCAGGTAGACGTTTGATACCTTTATATTACAATTCCAATGATCATCTTCATTTTTTACGATAGGCACTTGAAGAATTGCATATGTGGGACACTAACATCGGGAGCAAAACTGCGGAACATAACACAGATGCACTGAAGGTCAATAAGGTAAGTTACATTTTGATCTCACATATCAAAGGATCATGCTCACTAATTGAGAAAAATTTTCATAAGATTTTTCAAAATCAACAGACGACTTGAAAATTCGTCAAAGATGGATTCTGGAACAAAAATTCTGTAATCGAGAATGAGAACGTCTTATATTCGCAATATACTAATAACTCATACTGTGTCGTATAAGATTTTCATTAGTAATCAATTTCAGTTCAACGGTGACAAATATCAATTTTTCAGCCTCTGCTTGAAATTAAAAATGAAGTATTTTGTTAGACAATTGAAAAATTGTAATGTCACTATCTTAATAAACAGACTCTTTTTCCATCATACCAAATGCATTACTTCTATCTTATATTATGGAAAATCTACATTCAAGTTTGGTAAAAAAGAAATAACAATACCAAAAATACTAAAAACCTAAAATCTCAACACTTTGTAAACCTAGTTAGGACACTTTTCAGTTTGCGGACTATGAAGAGAATTTCTCGAATTCATTTTCATGATGAAAACTGGGCTGACTTATGTATCGATGTATATTAGTTTTGTGTCGAAGATTTAATGACGATTTCTTTCTTTCATTATTCTTAAGCTTTAATGAATACATCAAATTTCGAACTTTCAAATTTTTTAAGATCATGAGCTTACATATGATTTTAATGAGTTTTGTGGGATGAAATTGTGTTTTGAAACGTTTCATGTTTGAAGATTATTAGCTTGAAATTTGCATTTTTGAACATTCTTTTGAATAATTGAGATTGAGTCTACATTAATACTTTTGAATCAGATAAAATTCCGAAAAAGTAAAAGAATTGAAAGTTCGGATATGTTTTCATCGGTAGTGAATCATCGCTAAAATTAAAAACTCTTCTCTATTTTTTATAAATAAATGAACGAATTTAATCTATCATTTCATTCTTTTTAGGAATCTTTATGTTTTAAATACCATTCGATGAATCGATAAATGACAATTCGATCAGCACTTCTTCGTATCTCATAAGGTGTACATATAGTTCGAGAAACAAGATCACAAATCTTTGAGCTACTTCTTCATATGTAACACTAATTCAACATTTTTCATTGACCTTAATATTCGTTTGATATTCATGGGAAAATATTTCATTTATCAATTGTTGAGTATCAGAGAGTGCGAATTATTCATTGCATCACATCATCAATATATCGACACAATTGAAGGACACAAACATTGTTTTATAACCGGAAGTACTTTTTATTTCATTCGAATCAGTATATTTGGTGTTTCTTGCAATGGCATTGTGCCAAAAAATGTTTTCGCATGAAAAGAAACTCTATATACTTATCGTAGTTTTTACACTCTTTAACACCTCCCACTGTTGACTACTTCGATGGTGTACTTCTTCCATACCTGTTATATGTGAATTAATCAAGTTCGCACGACGTTTTTCAAGCAAAAAATATTATCGTCTTTCAAATGGAAACGTTAAAAATCATGAAATTATCCTAGCACTTTGTCTATGACGAATACCAAGCTGAAACCCTCCTGATCCGAAATGATTGCCGAATTGACGATCTGGTTTTATGTTATCTAAAAGCATGAACTAATTTAATCGAAATATATTTCCAGTTCAGTAGATGAATTGTGAATGTGAAAAGAATTGCAGTACCGACCCACAGATGAACTGAAAGTGTGCAACTGTTTTCAAATTCACTAAGAATTCTACTTGAACATATATGAAAATAATCAGTCGTATATATTAACGATTCACATAAAAATTCAGAACTCTATTCGTGTGATTCTCTTCGATTTTTGCTTCGATTTCTCATGACAACATGTCGGTTATTCTCTATGTTGTTGTGGAAAAATTTTGTCACTCATATTTGATTGCAATAATCTTTACTTATTCTTGAGAGGACTGGATCTACGTATCGCTCTCTCAATATTCATGAAAAATTTACTTTCTTCAACTGGAAAATGTCTTGTTATAATCAAATTCTTAGCGCTGAACCACGATTGAATATTCATTAGAGCGTCAGTTTTATTTACAGAGCCGCAAACAATTATATTGGAGATTATATCTTGCTTTATTTAAAATTGGTTCTATTTTAAAATGAAATCGAAATTTACGGCTAGAATTCTTTTAAAAACCTTCCACTTTCATTTCTCAAATGATTCCTTTTATTTCGGACCAACTTCTGCCAGTCTGTTCAAAATTAAAACAATTTTAGATAAGTGATCTGCTTTATGAATGCCGCACAATAAAATAAAATAGCAGAGCATTTTTAATTTCCTTATTTATTTTATCTGTGGAATATTTCTTTTAAGAAGGTCCACAAGCAAAGCAGATTATAGCTATTTATTGTCTCAATTGTGATATGGGCAAAGGTATTGTACACTATTATCTCCTTTAATTTTTTTCTCTAGATATTTCCACGTATGGATCTTAAATTTAAGAAAAGAGCAGATGATAGAGCAACAGTTTTGGGCGTTGTACTAAAAGTTAATTAAGTATGCGGGGGTGTGAATGTTTCATTGAGATGTACCCAAAAACGTTTTTTTTCATATGTGTGACATTTATTTCTACCAGTGACAATAGAAAGGATCAAAATGCCAATGACATATTTAACATGATGAACTTTGTGCGTCTGTAACGAAAAATTTGGGATTCATGTTTCAAAGGTATTTTCTCCTAATGCCATATTATCTCCACTTTTTTATGAAGATATGTCTTCAATAAAACTGTTGCCTTTTTCCCTCTGACCAAAATGCATTGGTCTGCAGCTTTGTTTTTTTTTATATCTCTGCTGAAGTAATTAACTCAAATAGATCAATGGGGTTATATGTTGATGCAAGAATTGAGACATGAAGAAAACTGAGAGTTGTGTTACTATCAGTGAAGCAATGTACAATTATGAGTTAACTGCAAAGAAAAACATGCAGAGCCGTATACTTAATTTTCACCCCAACCTTGACAATAGTCCTGTTGAATCCATGCTGAGCAACAATCACATGTCCAACTGATATTTGAATTTTTAACATCCAAAAGTGACAATCGACGAGTTTCGAGAAAGGGCTGAAAAATAAGTTCATCCAAATAGGTAATGCTTGTATTGTACAGACGTAAAAAGACTGGTCGACTGCGAAAACGAGTCAATGATGTGACTTCAAAACTTGTGTCATTGAGTGGCAGACCACCAATATAAATCTGCAACATACGGTTCAAGCCATCAACACCGAATGCTGATCGTTGGTGTTGAGCGAGAGCATATCTATTGATCTTCGTCAGAAAAGGCGAGTAGATGCATAACCATTGTAGATGAGGTAGATCAGACCTAACCAGATATTTGTGAGTCGAGTATGATTGAAGGCATAATCTGGAATTGACTGCAAACGGTCGTTGTGCATACTCACCATTCGCAAATTCTCAAATTGTCTTAAAATGCTAAAAGTTGTGCCGACATCAGATAGGCTCGAGTTCAACGTCTGAAATGCTTCGACATATTCACGAGTTCCAGTAAACGCATGCATGTCAATTGAGCTTAACAATGGATTCTATGGAAAACATTTTCCTGCAAATAACGAACATGAGTGTCGTACAATAGAAAAGCATCGAAATGTGTGCTGTTATCGTCATTTTCAATGGTTGTTTCTTTAGTTTTGTTCAATGCGATACTGAGATTGACAAAAATGGAGCGTAAACCGAACGATGAATCATGAATGTGTTCACATACGATTGATTTTTGATGAACGACAGTGATTTGTGGACGGAGTTCGTAATGCGGTGCAAACATGAACCATGGTATATGCGAAACACATTTACACGGTTCAATGAGAGACTCGGTTGGGCATTCACAGCTACCGAAAATTGTCGATTGAATGCCCACGAGTAGCGCTACTGACATAGCCCTGATAACAATCGCTCTCCAAACATAAGTGTTGATAATGATGGAATTTATTGTTAAAAATAATGGGAACAAAAAAGACAACAAAGAGATCGAAAGAAAACAGTTTAGGATTACGTTGAAACTAAAGACAAATGTCAAAATGAATCGAAACAAATAATGTGCATAACACATAGTAGTGAAAGGCGTGAGGTAAATAACAGGAGATGAAACGGTATGTTGTGCGTGTGCATGTTAATTTTTTGTTCATCTATACTCCACACACTCTTTGCGACAGGGAGAGAACCAAAGTACCCAGTGTCTGTACTAGGGTGATAACCATATCGAACGGTGTATGCATTAGAGTACCAAAGAAAATCTCTCAAGCATACAGCAGATTATCAGTTAAAAAGAATGTCATCAAGTGCAGTCCACTATTTGTAGCTATACAGAAGCTGCATTCATTTTTTTTCTACTACCGAATCCACAATTGAATTTTATTCATGGATCGAGTGTACTTGTGGTTTTGCATGTGTATGGCAGTTGATATTGTAACCATTTCATAAGTTCATCCACTGTTACCACAGATTCTTCGTGTCTTTTGTCATCTAGACATTAAACTTTCAATGCTAGCAAATTCATCATTCGATTGACAAGTGTAAGTATGGATGTTCGATCTTCGACTTTAATAAAAAAAGTACCTCACACTGGATGTCAAATCGAAAAAATCGGACAAATCTAAAACATTACATATTTGTAATTATTATAATAGATCTCCACCACTTGAAGTACGGATCATCTTTTAGCTGAAAGTTGAGGTATAAGAAAATACTTGAAATTAATAAAAAATAAAAATAATCAGCACTTTTTCCTTTGAAGTCATCTCATATATTTCTATACTTTTACTGGTTTTCTATATATATTTAAAAAGCCTTATCCTCATCATAATCAAATATGAAAAATGTTAACGTATAAACTTTAACTATTGGGAGAGAAATATTCAACATAGCTTTGAAACAATAAAATAAACTATTTATTAATAATCTTTACTAGACATAAAATTCATGTAGTAATCCAACAATTCTTTTGTCTTACAGTCGCACACTTACTAGAAAATTATTGTGAATACTTGATAATTAAGAATCTATTTTATTGAGATCAATCATCTTGGATTTTATTTGTTTTTGTCTACTTAGTGATAAATTGTTTGTGAATTCGGATTCTAAACGTCATTTAGACTTGAGTGAGACATGAAAAACTTTAGCAGAACAAGTGCACAAAGATCTTCACTTCACGGTTATAGTCATATGACTGAAATCCTAGACTATGACATGGTATGCATCAACAAATCGAATGACAATATTTCGGTCTAAAATTTTGCCTACAAACAATTTTATTTATGAGTAAAATGATCTCGAAACTTCCAGTTCAAAAGAGTGTTTCTTTCGTGGCTTTGAATTTCCAAAAGTCACTTTCATTCCGTCAAAGATTCCTGAATCTTATATTGTTTGAGAAATTAATTAGGCTCAAACACCGTTATTCGATATGCTGAAGACTAATACGCCATAACCTGAAACTTCAATAAAATGACTACAACTCAAGAGACAAGACCTAAGGTAACGGGTCCGAATAGAATTTTTCACAATTCACTGGAATTCATCTTATGCATAGAGTTCGAACTCAAAGACAATTTATCATTTGAAACGGTTCCCGAGTCAACTTTTTCTTTGCATTATTTTGTACTTTATTTCATTAGAAAACTGTTAAGATTCTAGTTAAATATGTAATGGCCGTGATAATGCTTAAGGTAGCTCAAGCATTTCATTGAATTTTTATTGAAAAAGCAAAACAACGAAGTCATGCATAGGTTTAACTAACAATTGAATCATTCAAAACTTCATTAGAAACAAAATTCAGTTGTAACTAGTTCATTTCTCGTATCAATTTCATATAGGGAACACGACCTTTTAAATTAATAGCATCAGGTAAATTGTAATAATTTAAACGACGTAGAAGAGACGACTGATTGCAATCAAGATAATCGTTGATAGTGAAAAGTTTTTTGAAGCAGATGTTTTTAGAAAATCATTTCATATTATCGACGTCATTTTTTTGTAGCATTGGAATGACTCTGATTCGAGAGAATTTTGATTTGCTGATTCCACTGTTAAATACAACAATGCAAATTAATTTTCATTTCTAAATATTTATCATGATGAATGGGACAAGTTTTCTATGTGTACTTTGCAGTATAACAGAAAATTTTCCAACAATTTTGTAATGGAAGCTAGCTGTTCGTTTGATTTGAGACAAGATATTTTACGCAGATAAGAATTTACTAAAACTAATTCATCATAGAAAAAGATCTAAGAAATCCTTTTATTGCAGCGACTTCAGATTGAATAGATTTTTCATGCTGAAAACTTACTATTGTGAAAAGTAATTTATTGTTTATATAGGTTTTATTACACATAGTATTTCTATCATTCATTCTCAACAACAGAAACATTCATATCATATGAAAATTTCAGAATCAACTGTTTTCATTTAGCAATTTTCAGTGAAATGAGTGTCTTTTTGTTCGAAGTTCCAACATCTCTATCAAGAGAAATCTTATATCAAATCAACTATTTGCATGGAAATATAGAAAAACCTGCAGCATCATAGCCAAGAGAACTGAGGAAAATTAAATTTTTGCAATTTTATCGCTCTGCACAACTTAAGGAATAGAAAGGGATTTTCGTAAGTAGAAAATTATCTAAGTCATTGCATAGACATAATAATGCTTCATGTCTCCCATGAAAAATGTCATGCTAGTTGCTTTTTGTAAGTTAGCTATGAACGCTATCCTAGAAAAAGGTTATTGTCATGGTGTATAATAATGGATACACCGAAATACTATCAGAAAAAAACTCGAATCCATCATTTGAAAATGAAATTCCAAAGCAATCAATGGAAATCAGTAATAATCGCAATTTCAACTGTTTTTTTAATGCACATTTTATGCTCTAAACAAGATTTGTTGCTTAAAACTAAATGCAACGATTTCGATTATTTCTGACTATTACTGACTGTTTTTTGAGTATGTATGCAGATGTTCGATTTTTTAATTATCTATTGCATTGTTTATGGGTCTATCGTAGTGAAGTCTGAAATATATTTATTTGGCTTATTTGGGCTTTCTTCTATTAATCGAGTAAACATGGTTGCAATTGTGAGACTGAACCTCATTAACGTTCGAGCTTGGTGCTTGTCCAATAATAACTTTACAAGTTGACTTTTGTCTTTTTCTAAACAAAACATTTAGTAATGAAAATTATACGTGGAACTGATTGTATAATTCTTGAATGTGACAGTTAGTGAAGCATGACATAAAACCGTAAATATTATTAAATGAGTAAATTTCAAACCATTGTCTTTAACAAAGAAATAAGCCTTATTCAAAAAATGTCTGCTTCTTTATGACAATTCAGTGTCTTATTCAGATAAAAGCATTATTGACAATGTAAATGAATGACTACCTGGTTTTTCCTTGGTTTGAATCTAGCTTAAGCTTCAATTATTAATTGTTCAAATTTATTTTCGAAAACAAAAATTTTAATCAGTGTTGAATTCTATCTTAATAGACTGCGTCAGATAATCTTTGCCTATGATTATTAGGAGATGGTTTGTGGCACGTCATACCAACTGTATGACAGGTCGGTCCACAGTAAACTTTGGATTTTCGATTTAGATTGCACAACCCAGTGACAAAGACCCCTTCCCTTCAAAAAAAGTTTTTTTCGGGAAGTGGAAAGCGTTCTAGAATGAAACGGCGAACATCTTCTGCTTTTCGAAAACAAGTTTTGTTTTCTTAAAAAAATGTCTCCTTTATCGGAAGGTGTTTTTGATCATTCTTATTTAGATTAATGAATCATCGATTTTGCTTTTTTTTATAAAGCATTCGCAGATATTTCCGTAAAAATAAATAGACACAAACAATTCTCAATCGTCTAGAAGCCTTTTTAACCTTTTCAATCTATAATCTTCTCAGAGTGCTTTCCTTCTATTTGAAATGGTGTCCTAAAATTAAAGTTGTCAGAACCTTTAGTTTTTCTCCAGATTTGATTGCAAGTTACTTTATATGCTAGTTTAAGATATTATCCATTCGGCTTGTCACACAATTTTGAGTAAAACTGAAAATACTTTTTAAATAAAAGAATACGTGTCTGAAACATGGAAATTTATTGGGTTATTTTGACATAAAAGTAAAAATCAAACGATGATGACTAGGGTTTTAGGTGTGATGAAGTCAAAATAAAAATAATTTTCATCCTTAAAAGGATTGTCTATATTTAAAATGTATAGAAATATTTTTTTCTAATCTTGACAAGTATACATTAAAATCTACGAATAGAAATACTTATTCTAAAACAGGGTTGTCGTGAATTGAGGGGGACCGGGGGAACCCCACCCCGCTCAACTGCGATAATCAAAAACTTTCTTTTTATTGCTCGCTGATTTTCAATACTTTTCAAAAGAAATTTCGATAATTTTCAGAAGCTTTTACAAAAATCGTCCCCGACTCTCCCCACTCTCTCCAATATTTTCCTCTTCGAGACATCGGTGTTCTAAAACATCGTAATATTTTCCCCTCTCAATATGCCTATTTTAAGATAAAAATATATATGTACAAAAAGAACATTTAGAGAACGTTATAATTAAAGAATGGAGAACATGACAGAACATGTTTTGTGATGCCAAGAATGGTGTTTGGCTGTCTGAGATGTATTCATTTCTTCGAAAAAGCTACTCTAGGGCATTTCGCTTCAGAATACCCAATAAAGCGATTTCGTTTAGAATGAATTGAATCCTGACATAGAATAAATGAGAAACTATTCGGAAAGTCTTAGAACAGTTAAGAAACTGTTTAATTTAGAAAAGAAACGATTTTTGACTGAATAGAAAACATTCCATGAGAATGTGGAACGACTAAGAATGCTTTCCACAGATGCAGGATATATTCTAGTGGACTTAGAAAACATTTCAAAACCACAGAACTTGACAATTATGGACAAGATAACATTCGATGTTGTGTTGAATGCGTTCACTAACTTTTTTTAAGAATGATCTTTCACTGGGAAAAGATAGACCATAATTCGAAATTCTAAGCTCAAAATACGAGCTCCTTCTGAATTGCCTGCGAAAAGAAAGCGAAGCGTACAACTGACACACCCACACGCTGAATCATTTATACAAGGAACTATCGCCCTCTAAATGAATCTTCTCTAAAGATTATTTTATCAAGATCGGATAGTGGAAAAGAAAAATGTTTATTATGGTATACAAAGCAACAGATAAGATTTGAAATGAGAATATCGATTTAGAAGATAATTTCCTACTAATGTCATCGAAGAGTATCGATCGTTTCTCGACTAAAGCACTTATCTTTATGTCGACACTATTATATCTTTCTCCTTGTAACGTAAATCTTTTAGAAAATTCATTCTCATTAACATACTTTTGCAAAAAATGCTTCGTCACTTGAATAAATTACAAATATTTAAGTGTACATACATATATTCTTCTAGAAGAAAATAGCATCAACAATTATTAGTCAATAGAATCATTCTTAATTATTTAATTTTTTTGTTTGAATTTAAATTAGAATCGTTTCTATTCGTTGTTCTTGTCGAATGTAATAAATTACGTCATGATCAAAAGTTATGTTTAATCATTAAATGGAAAAATCAGATATTCCTTATCTGTCTTTTTTTCAATCCCCACGTTCCTCCACCTTCAAGGTTTTTAACTGGAATTCAACATGTGCCCAAAGGGCATCTCCTAAGGCCAATCCAATAATCGATCCTTGTATTCGGTATAATATATCTTCTTCGATTTCACCTTCTTATTCATCTAGTTTTTTAATTAATTTTACATCGACATCATGATCATCATCACTTTCGTTGTCGGTTTTATCCTTGTTCCATATCATATCAAGCTATTTCTTATCTAAATATTTAACTTCAATTCAAATATCATCCCTTAATTATCATCGAGTATCCATTTAAAACTTTTTTTTCTATATTTTATAGTTCGTTATAATCAAATCAAAACAACAATTCATTTCTTCACTATAAACAATGCTCGTCGTTATCTGAATAGTTTCAACGTTGTCTGAATATTCAACCTTTCGTTGTATAGAATAGAATGAATGTCACTTAACAAGGTTAAATAAGATTCATTTTTAATGTTGGAAAATGAATATTTACGACAATAGATTGCATAATGTGTTTTCATGTCAATTTCCGTGAGACAATTCGTTGACCTGAAGACGATATCTAATTGAAATCTAACATGAAGGCATAGATAAATCGACGATGACATCATATAAGCAGAATTCGATTTTGTTAAATTTGTTTTTCAATCGATGAAATCGATCTTTGCCAAGAAAATCTTTTTATCTGATACACTTTCGGAATCTTCGATGTCAGCAGACAACTTGCTCAGTGAAATCGTTTAAAAAAGATTTTTCGTTTCGTCTAGACTTTTGTGAAATTTTAAGAATTAATTTTCATCTTAAATCAATTTTCTCTTATATAGCCTGATCGATATTTCGGTCTGCAAGTGAATTTTCGCATAGGTGAACTCAATTTAACTTACGACAACCTAATTTATATTTGTGGATTTTGATTAAAGAACATCTCGAATCATAACAAAGTTTGAACGAAAAAATTCGGATCTATGAACTTTAATTGTCTTTCGATAAAACTTAACTTTAGACTAAACTTCAAGTTTTCATCTTTCATCTTTCACCTTAAACAAGCAAGCAATTTCCTTTCATATGATTTTTCCCCATCAATGGAGAGAACATCTCAATAATGATTGGTTATAACACGTAGAAATAGAATATTTAATTGTCATGCAAGCGTAGAAAAATGAATTCGAGAGACAATGAAAAAGTATCCATTGATTAGAATGTCAGGTTAACTGTTACGTTGACAGGTAACTGATAATGAATATTGGAAAATGTTCACTTTTTACGTATGACTAAAGAATATTGAAGTCCTGAAATGTTGTCGTAATAACTGTTTAGTGAGAGTAACTTTCCTCATCTATGTATTGGTGTCTTCAATACACGACTAAACAACACAGATGAATATCATCTTATGAAAGTATGTGCTTTTGTAGTTCGAGACGTTTAAATCGACAACTAATTGAAACAGAGGATTAAGAAATAAATCGAATAAAATAATAATTCTTGTTATTTCGAAAAAAGGTTCAATCGACGTAGATATTTTAAGAAAAGAAGATTTAAACAACAAAGTTTGTCTTGGAAAAGTGTTTTAGTAACATAGAACACAAATCTATTTAGAAGGATGACAACATCATGCCGATAAAGATCACTTTTAGTATTTATTTCATTCAGAGACGAGCGACTCCAACTGGAGAGTTGACACGTTTTCTCATAAGAATCGGAGAGACGCAGATAACGGTCTCGAAGAGGATACGAGTAAAACATGTTCAAGCTAGACGTAGCGAAGTTCCCTACTTCTGATTTCTATGGAACATTGGTAACCATGTTCAATCTAATAAGATCTAAACAATTTTTAGAAGTGATAACCTACATGTATTTCGAAAAATGTTTCATGTCAATATAGTTCAATTTGTTTTTATCAACCCTGCTGATAATGAAGAAAAACTTCTGCGAATCTCATCGTATGTTAATAACTGTTTTTCCTTCAAAAAATATAATGTGTTTTGTACGAAGAATGCATCTTGAGAATTCTCTTCATCGTCTGCACAAAAGAAAATTGAAAACAAATAACGATTGAGAAAGAAAAATAACGACATCAATGAACTATGTGTCATCTATTCGATCAATGTCAAGACAAACATCGATTGAACATTCAACGTAAGTAGAAATAAATTTGATAACCTTTTGAATGAATTGAATGGTGACGAAATTCATCTTCTTCTGCAAATTCGTTCTGTTTATCATTAAGAAATTGATTAACATCAATCGACTTCAACTTGTGCGATGGGGTATGTCGAGATTTTATTTTAATGTCATCGCTATATTCATTAACGACAGGCTTGTTTAAATTATTGGATTCATATTTATCATTCATTTTAAGACCATTGGAAAATTTTGAATTCGTTAAATCTTCATTATTCGACATCGTGATTTTTTCCACTTAATTCCACTCCGAGATAATACTATATAAATAAAAACTGGTCCAAACCTATAAAAAATAATAGCGATTAAAATTAATTTATTTCCGATACAAATATCAATTTAGTAAACCGATGAAAACGAGGAAGATAACATAGTCGCCTTGTTATTTACGTTAAACACATTGTTAACAAGGGACTCCTGTCATCAAACGACTTTTTTCCTATTTTTTTTTCTGCTCTTTTACTTCTTTCTTTCTTCTTATCCAAATAAAGTTGTTAAGAACAACCATGGCCAACACAGCGAATCGTCTGAGCGGGTGTGAGCAGATGGAGATCTGGCTCAATTGAAGATGTACACACATCCACACTTTTACTGACATCAACATCCTCTCCATCCCCGGAAAAAGATTAAAATGTGTGGCTCCTCGAGAAGAAATAGCTGTGGTGCGACGTTCGGCTGTATTCATAACAAATCCCACTGCATTTTTTTGCAGAAACCCAACATGGAAATCAATGTCCACACAAAAGTTTGCTCGATTTGTTCGACGATGTATATGTGGAAGATTTACACCGAATGTATATGAGCAATCAATAGTCATTGCAACACCGTTTGTAATTGCACCACGGAAGTTGGCAGTCTATTGAAAAAGATTATTGATCTTAGAGCAATGTTCTTAGTGCAAGTTGATTTTCCGATGTCCTGAATAGAATTTGACAAGCTTTTCTACATTAAAACTTCGACCTTCTAAATTTGATGCATAGAGTTTGCCGAAAAATATCTTATACTTCAGAAATTGGAACTACTTCTATACAGGAGAACACTTTCTAATTTCAGAACTTCGAATATTTCTTTTAGTTCCTTTTCATCAATGAAAAAAGTAACTGTTCAAAGTTATGAAGTAGTTTCATTTCAATGATTTACTTCAATATTATTTTTATCAATGAAATTACTCGAAACTATTTTTTGAGACATCAGGCAAGAGTAATGTGTGCACGACAAGTAATAGGAATCGATTATTCTTTTATGATATTATAGTTCTTCCCCTAGTGCCGTTTAAAATACCCATATTAACACACGAAATCAACAATGCGATTGGTAGTGTTCAACTTTGAAATTTTACTCTGTTGATTAACAAATTTCTAGACATGCGCTAAACGAAAGCAAGCTGGAAGGCAATCTGTACTTGCCGGTAAAGTTGTTTGACACAATACTGTGGCAATAGGGAAGAACACGGAACATGTAAAAGCTTTAAACAGTTGCCTATTTATTTGAATATGGTTGGAAGCAGATGTTTCTATCGTTTTTATTTTCGAAACGAAAACATGTGTTCTTTATATAAAAGCTTACTTCTCTATCAATATTACTTTTATGATGAAGACAAAACTTTGAAAAAAAAACAGATATTTTCAATTTGATCACACTTTCATTTCAAGTATTTTTCGATAATAGAAGGAAAAGTGCAGTACAATGTTTCAAGACTTTAAATCGGTTGGAAAGATTTTCATTCTGATGAATCATCATTTTAAGATTCCAACTTCAAGCAGACGTAGGAAATAGTAGGTAGAGACTCGTACTATAAGGCTGAGTTGAGAGAAGATTTCATGTGTGAAAAAAAAATAGCTATCGTTTCTGCTTTTCCCCTGTTCTTTAACAAGCAATTTTCGTTCAATCGTCAGTATAATGAATCAGGGGAAAATTCAATATATAAACTAACACTAGCCGTTCATGCCATGATTTATCAGAATTTTAACGATGACGTTTCACTTTTTCGAATTAGTTCGTATCAACGTATAACGAACTACATAAAACGTTAAAAATGAAATAAATTGCAAAGTATTTGAGAGAATCTTCTAAATTTTAAAAACATATTTTTTTTATTAGCTTGAGGATGTTGATGTAAGTAGGGAAAAAAGTTTCACACGCTCCGACACCCTGGGTGGCAATTGAATATTACGTAAGCAAGTGTATAGAGGAGATAATCATTATAATAATGACAATTAATTATTCTGGGGAAGGAGGAGCGACTCTCAAAGATCATGCAATCGTAGCAATAGTTTTTATGCAGTGCGATTAATTATGTTGTCATGCTATTGTTTCAATAAGTCAAACTGAATAGCTGTTAACTATTTGTTTAGTTTTCAAATTGGCTATGTGATTCATCACATTTTATACAAACACACACACTATGGTAAAATGGAGAGAAGGCAACGACACATTCTAATCACGACTGTTCCGATGACCAAGAAAGCAAAGCCTCTTTATCAAATCCCATTGTTAAACCATTAATCGTTACTATCAAGGTTTAAATGAGATAATATATTTTCTATCGAAGTTGATGTATTTAAGTACTTTTTTTCTTCAACAGAAAATATCTCCTAATGAAAATAAGCAATGGAAAAATCTGAAATTGCTTGACAACAGTTGAAAAAATTTTTAAGTAGATTATTCAAATGACTTCGTAATGCTAATAACAACATAATTGCCGATATTGAGTAACAGTGAATAACGAACCAAAAATCAAGTTGGCTTCTTTTTGTCATCATGAAAATCGTCGATCGGTTGTCGATGAAAGCAATTATGAGTACATTAGCAAACAGAAACCACATGTCTTATTGTTCTTTTACGTATTTCTGACTTTCCCTAGGGATGCACTAATTCGAATTCTTAGAATGGGTCTGAAAAATATTGTTAGCTAACTTATACTTCGTCAAAATGGGTGTAAAGTCAGCGTTATTACAAAAAGAACGATTCCGCTCAATTGCAAGTCAAGACTTCGAACTGGTGCATCCCTAAATTTCATTGGTGCATATTAAGACAAATGTGTCCTAGTTTGATATTGAAAGCAATTGAAAGTATATATATGTAACAAAATCATTGACAAAAACAGTAGTAATATATGATAAAAACAATTTAAGTTCATCGATTCTCTGTTGATATCGACAAATAGAATTCTTTTCTATAAATTCTTAATGGGATTGAATCATTCCAATACGCGATTTCAATCGATGGTTGTCTACCTGACAGTTGTTGCTCCAACCAATTGACAAGTTCATCTTCTGTTGGGCTTTTGTCTTCTTCGTCATCTTCTATTAAACATCGCCTTTATCGTTTGTCATCATCACATCTAACTGTATAATAATTGTATATAGGGCATTATTTAAAATAGATTACACAATGATGTTCATGTATCATCTATTGAGAACCATCGACATCCGCATCTTTTCCCGTTTTCGTCACCTATTTTTATACAGAGTAAAGCATACGATCCGCAAGCAATTACTTGTCTTATGAAATGGATGCTATTATACGTATAAAATTTGACCAACATAAAAAAGATAGTGTTTTTCGTATTTGGTTATATTTATTTTTCTTTTATGGCAACTTGAAATATGAAGTAGCGTCATATTTTACAAGGGCACATATCTTGTTTTTCTACTGCGATTGCTTATTCAAGGTTGCTTGCTTTAACTGAGTTACGTGTGCTTTCGATTGAACATGCATCTTCTCTCTTCAAGAAATAATGCATTCCGCTGTTTTTGTTCACACAATTTAAATGATTTTTTCTAGACATTCGTTCATGCGTAGTGTTAAAACAATGAAAATGTTCGTGGATAAGAGTTGTAGTTAAATTTAAAACTAAATAAAAAGTCCTAGTAATAATGTGTTCCTAAAACAATTTTTTTTGTTTATTCCGTATCACTAACATTGTGACACAAATAGTTCAAGTTTTGAACTTTGTGAGTATTCGAATAGGTCTGCATTCGTATGATTTGAAATTCAAATAAAATGTTATTAAAAGAAACAATAGTCTTTCAAAAGTTGATCTTCTTGAAATAAATCAGTTAGTTGAATACTACATGGAAACGTCGAATGGCGAAAATGAACATGAGATACGCTCACTTGAGTATTACATTGTTAATTTTTGCGTTGCACCATAAACAATTTATGAAAGCAAAAATGCAATGATTTTTTCGGCTATGGTGAAAATGCTGATACATTCACACTACCATTCTTATCCGTTGCCTTCTATCATCAGAAATAATTGAGAATATGTAAAAATCAAATTTAATCAACTATTAGTTTGAGATATGTACATATTAATTACATGAATTTGTTACTAAACTCCCACATAAGGCATAAAATCAATAAGAGACATTAAAATTTATTACGTTAATTAAAACGGAATAGTATTTCCTTCTGTTATATTATGTATTTATCTGAAAATTCAGGTTTTAGGTTATTTTGATGATGATCATCAGTAAATAATACTTGAACTTTTGCATAATACTTCTGATGAAATCCTTTAGAGTATGTAGACATGTCCGCCACCGAGACATCAAAAATTTTCAAAAAACAATTTAATTAGTTGAAGACGCCTGGAAATTAAAGATCTGTAGCTGTAAAATGTAATGGAATTCAAGAAATCGGGGCAGCAATATAGTAATTTCAGCAAGTTTAACGAAGTCCAGCGATATGCGAAATGGAAAAAGATCTTTTTAATATTTGCATGAACGACATGAATGATATTTGATACTTCCAACTAAGCAAGGATACCAGTGACATATCAATTGGTAGCGGTGATATACTACGACTCACTCTTGAAAACTACTCTCCTTCACATATACCTCATCTAAAGCGATCAGAAAGTTGCAATCTTCACTCTAATCTTCTTGAATATCGAATATCCTCATCCAATGGTGCCTATATACGATGCGTAAACTGGTGCCAGTATAGACTAATTCATTAATCATATTCGCATCCTTCAAAAAAATCGTAGGTACACGTGTTTCTCAATATGATTCTTAATGGTGAAGAACTTGTTACTTTGCAAATTCACCAGATATGGTCAACATTCCATCGATAATCAATTAATCAAACTGATCAGATATGGACAGTTAAAATATTTGACCTATCATCAATATTCTATTTAGTTGCTTGTAATTATGTTCGTATAATAGAACGATGAAGATTAATATGCGATATGTAACTTGTACAAAAAATTCTTCAAAGACAATTTATCATCAGTCCCATATTTGCCTTGAATATTCAGCCTGTCATCATCGCTCATATTATTTAAGTTCTTTGATTAATTTAATTTAATTGTTTTGTCAGGACGAAATAACTTCAGTAATAATAAAAAAATCTTTTTCAACAGGTAAAATATTTGTGAGTGGCATGATCTTTTATTCATCGAAATAATTAGAAAGCTTTGAAAAGTAATTACTCATAAATTCTTTCTAAACGTCTAGTAATGCTTGAAACTACGTATTACCTTTTGTTTTTAGTTTTATTCTCCAAGCAATCGTAAATCCAGATTCAGATATTCTTTGCGAATATATTTATAATTCTGCCAATTATAAAACATAGATCTCAAAATTAGTTGAAATCCATCAAAACAAAGAATGCGATCTTTGACTAATTTGAATTCCTCTTTGCTTCAAGTTTAAAAATTTTCGATTGTAGCTTCGAAAAGAGCAAAAGAAAAGCAATTCACAGGAATTGCATTCGAAGTACAAAATATTAAAATATTTTCTTCAACATTGGACTCCAGGAATTGATGCATTTCTATTTAGCAAAGCATATTGCATTGTTTGCTTCGATAGAAATATAATAATAATCAAAACAAACAATAAGAAACATGTTTGATGATATACATGTTTTATGAGTTTCATTTTCTCTTCCTACCCTAGGGGAAGTACTGAGTTCAGGGTACCCATGTACTGAGAAAGCCTCAGCAAGGTACCCGATATGGGTACTTCGAAAATTCTCAGTGATCATACTGATCTAGTTACTGTATTGGGTACCCACATCAGTATGTTTACTGAAGAGGCACTTGTATGAGTACTTGCACCTGTAACTTTACTTAGGAAAGCTCTACAGGGTATCCTAGATTTGTCGCGTTCTGTATAGTGACTGTTCATTCACCGTTTTCTTTCGCACACACAGCTCCATATTAACAACTAGACAAAACATTAAAAAACTAATATATTTTAATCCTAATCTTTTCCAGATTATTTCTTGACTATTTATTAGTCGAAGAATGCCGATCTCGATCATAAATTGAGAGAGGACTACCTTGATATGGTCTGGTGGAGATCTGACCAACTCAAGCTCGGTCAGATCGAGAAANAATTGGAAAAATTAAATTAAATAAAAAAGAAAAAAAAATTATAATTTGCTTTGAGAGAAGCAAAACTGAAAAACGTCAAAGGTTAGGTTCGATCATCAACATACTACAGCTTTGGCAGCAGGGTACCTAAAATTACTGCAGAATAGTACCCAGCCGAGTATTTGATCAGTAACTTCAAGTACCCATTTACTAGACACTATGCAGCAGGGTACCCACTCAAGTACCTTAAACGTACCTAAAAGTACTATAAGGTACTGAAGTACCCAAAAGTACCTGTGACATACTAGTAGCAGGGTACTTTTTCAGGTACCCTTAGTTCAGTACATTCATTAGGGTAGTTACTGCCGTTTGTTTTAATTTTAACTTGACGTTTCGGATGGTAAAACCATCCTTCTTCAGAGGACCCAATATATAAAAATGAAAATGTATGCATTCTACGCATTCATGGTTACATTTCCTTACATATTTCTTTCAATTCTTTATATATATTTAATAGTGGTATGGACAAGACGGTAGTAGTCTGGTACCGTAAAGGTGAAATTGTTCATCGTCCGTACGACTATTAAATAAATACATATATATATAAAGAACTAAAAGAAATGCGTGCATAGAATCTATGCATTTCATTTGTATATATTTTCTTCTGAAGAAGGATGGCTCTACGATCTGAAGCGTCAAGTTAAAATTAAAATAAACGGCAGTAACTAGGACGAGAAAATAAAACCCATAAAACATGTTCAAAACCTTCCTTAATCCAAAGCGATTTAACTATTTGTGACGTGTGCACATAATCATATAGTGCTACTTTCTTTACTAAAACTATTCGTTGAATTTTTTCTCATTGTGTTCATTACAGTGAAATTGACAGGGGAGGAAGCGTAAGTCCTATAGCGTTACATATTGACCGTTAACTGTTTGATGACGTGAGAGTGCTCGACGACTAGGATACGAATGGACGGTCAAACACGACGAACAGTAGTGACTGAAAGGTCACCCTATTTTCTCTTTCCTTGTCATTCTCTCTCTATGGCATGTACCGATGCAGGCGAGTAAACAAATGAAAGAAAATGTTTCAATCTTTGTTCAGCAGAAAAGTAGAGGAATAGCGTATTAAAATCCGTTCATATGATGAATCAAAATGTTGAACTGGTTAAAATAAGTTTGTACCAGGGTTGCCAACTCTTCTGCTCATTTTCTTGTGGTCCGCTTCTTCATGTAAAATGTGTTGCCTGTTTAAAATATACGTAGAAGATGGACTTTGTTACTGTTGAATCAATTCTTATTACTTACATATACAGTGAATCATCAATCTTATTATCTGATCCGTACAGTCAATAGAAGAACAAATAATTTTTTCTATGGAAGATAGACGGTGGCTTAACTTTCTTGCTGTTAAGTAAAAACATCAGTCTACACTGAACTAATAGTTAATTCTTTTTCAACTAAGTTTGTATTCTTTATTTATGTTTTCCATGTTGTTCTCTACGTTTCGAAGCTCTAGTAAAATAAAAAAGAATGCCATAAATATGAGACGTTTTAAATATTTTCAGAAATACTAAAAATAAGCAGCAAAATAATTTTCCGTGTTTTAGACTTCACTAGTTAGCAACCCTGACATGTTCTTCTACAAATACGCGTTAATACATGTCAACATGAAAAAAAGCTAGTTAGCGCAGCCCCGTGGGGGCTGAAATGTGGAACTCACATATCTATAGCTTCATATGCTAATAGAAAACACGGAAAATGGAATATGACGAATTGTTTTGCATCGTCTTTCTCTGATAGGCGCCCTATTTTTCATTTTCATTGTTGCTATTTACTCGTTAGTTTCCATTTTTCTTAATTTAACATTTTTCTTAAAAACATTGGAAGAAGCGGCAAATAATGATGCGATATATCACGATAGCAGAATGCTGGTTGCTATGTCTGTAATGGGGGGGGGGGGGGGGGGGGTAGCATCAAAATTCTCACTCTTAAACTTACATACTATTTTCTTCGAAAACATATGTGAGTTCCACAAAAAATCAGTGTAGTGTTTTTCATTTACAAGTATTTTGAAAGACAACATTCTATAAATAGATGAATTGTCTTCTTTTAGTAACTATTGAAAAGTAGCACTCGTATGAACGAACAATTTTTCTTTGTTTGAAATGGGTAAAAATTGTAAAAATGAAGTTTTTATTTCTTCACTTTCCACAACCCCTCTTTACTGACAGACACACATCCGACATAAAGTAGAATAATATTTTTCGTATGATTTTGAATATCATGAATAGGATTTGTACTTTTCTTTTCAAAAGGTAATTATCTCTTTCTCTTACGTTAATGGTCGCAATAGCTATTAGAATTGATCTTCTTTACTTCATTTTTAGAACAAGAGAAAGAGCGAACATACTCGGTCACTTATATTGTTCATAATTCAATTGCTGATCATTATTACTAAGCATATAAGTTCATAAAAGAGCATTCGTTAGCTACTTTATTATCATACATTTCGTAATATACATTCTTAAATTTTGCACATTTATTTTCAGATTCATTTTTCATTCGATGATCTACTCTTTGATAAATACGTTAGTCAAGTAAGAAAATCTTATTTTAATGACAAATATTACTGAAAATTCACTTTTTCTTTAGGTAAATCGGTATTGTTGTTTAAATGTTTATATGCCATTTTCAAGAATGAAAGTATTCATGAACTAAAATTTAGTTGAAACTTATAAAGGTAGCGGAAATTCTATCTATGAGTAATCTTTACAATCTGTCAACTCTTTCTTGGAAAGGTACTGAATTGTTATAAAGGAGTAGAAAACAAACTAGTTCATCATATGAATAGAAATATTAAGAATTTGTTAAGTCATTTCTTTATTGTCGTTCAGTTTCCGTAGAAATGTGTTGCTTTTTTAATGATTCCCGTCATTGATATATATATATATATATATATATAAGTCATCCAGATATTAGCAGACCTTAATCAAGGACATATAGGTTAGCAAGTAAAAAACTTCTAACAGAAACCCATTAATTCTTGAGGCTAATTTGAATACAAAGAATTTTTAAAATATAACCCAATAAATAAGAATTGCAGTTAGATCCATTAAAAAATAACTACACTGCACATACCATAATATTAGAATACAACAGTAAAATGTAGTGTTTACTAATAAATAACAGACTCCAGGTAACATCGATTTATTGAAATTCCGGGATTTAATCACATAGAACAACAGGAGCACGGTTTCAATTTCCTCCAAAAGAATGAGTTTATTGTCGTACGAATGTTAATAATTGAGTACCAAGTTCGGAATGAAATTGTTTAATGCTTTGTTTTAGCTTCGACGATAAAATTTTTTAAAAAGTCATTCACAAACTATTACGTGATCATCACAGTGAAAAATAGATGCCATTATGGGTTTAAAAAGTCATTACGAAATTGAAGAATAGGAAGAAGGGCAATGTTAAAAACTGATGTTTTGATTATTTTTGTCCATGCACAATGAATTCAATAGCAGAAAAGAAGAAACTGTTGTAACAAGTTAATTTCACTTTTTTGACTGCATCTTAAGTCAAGCGTAGTGGTCATATCCGAACAGAATGATCACAGATCGAATAAAAGGGACGAGACGGATGAGTAACTGTCTGTCGACGTCATTGACCGAAATATACTAGAGAATAGTTGATGATGGTCACTGATTTATGTACTGGTCTATAATGCTCTATCTTATCTACTCTTCTATTTTCTGATATATTTACCTTTTCTTTTCGTTTATCCTTTCTGGTTTTGATAATTAAATGTCGAGAAATTCATATTGCATTCAGAGCATTAAAACATAGAAAAACCTGTTCATCAATTGGAACTGACAAGAATATATAAATACATGAAAGAAAAATAAATCATTGAATATAGAAACAGCTTATAAATAATTCTATTTATTTTTTTATAGAAAATGGTAAATACCGATGGCTCATTATCTGTATCAAATTTAGGTGACGCTTTTCAATTCAAAAACCAACCTATACAGAATGCCATTCGTAACGAGCTACCGCCTTATGACTCATTAGCAAAAACTACAAACCCTACCGCAGTAGTAAATTATCCAACTCAAACAGGATTGCCATGCTGTGGAAACTCAACAAGAACGTCAAGAAATCTACAACCAGCTCCAATCGAGTGCATACATCGCATAAAAACTGGTATACTTTGGTCTGTTTTAAATATATTGTTCTGTTGTTTCATTTGCGGCTGTATAGCATGTTACTATTCAAAGAAAACTAAACATTTAAAACAAGGAAACAATTTTCAAGCTGCATTGAACGCTTCAAAAGAAGCTCGAAATTGGAATATGGTCGCCACACTATTTGGCATAACTTTCATTATACTGCTAATTTTTAGATACTGGCGATCCTTTCACAATTATTAATGCCTTTGAACGTAATGACATCGTTATTTTCTAAATTTAACTAGCGTGTTTATTCTGTCATTAATACTAATAAATAACAATAACTATTAGATTCATTTCAAACAAAACGGAACACAGCATTACCCAGGTCCATCAAAACGGATATCTGTTACGGACCATTGAGTGGACGCAGTTATACGGACCGTAACATCATTAAAATAGGGCCGTATACGGCCGTGTTTTCACAGTATACGATCCTTTATTACGGTGCCCAGAAAAAGTACCGTATTCGAAGCCGTATACTGTGAAAATACGGCCGTATACGGCCCTATTTTGATGATGTTTCGGTCCGTATAACTGCGTCCACTCAACGGTCCGTATTGTTCGACCTGGGTAATGCTTGAAAATTCTACTTTTCAATTGATCTTATTAAAATATAGAGGAATAGAATTCTAGGTAAATAATCGACATCATCATGATTTATATCGATCACTACTCATACATAGAGTATTGGTTTGGCGTGTAACCATACAAGTTCTCCTACAGTGAAAGTCAGAGCATCACTTCAACGACGACCGTCCATTACAGCAATGCATGGTGACTCTCACGACACCAGTCGCATCCAATCCCACATGCCATGTTCGACTAGTTACTTGAAAAAACCATGTTGAAGTGTGCCATATATTCTCGTGCTTTTACCATATCATTTTGATCATTCAAGGCAAGAAACAGCCAGAAAGAAAGAAAATACTTCTCTTTGCAAGCATAACCGAGACGTCTTAAATTTGTTGGGTCAACAGAATGAAATAAGCTGGAGTTACCCAAAGTCTGGTCTCTGTTAGTGTATTGGCTCTGCTAAAGTATTGAAACAGTATCTCAATACCTTCATGCCAGAAGAAAGGGTTCAACATCGAACGACGACTAAGTATTAGAACTGCCTTTGAAAAGCACGATCAATAACACTAAAGAGGTACATTGGTTTCTACTATAGCTGAGTTGCTACAGGTATAGAATGTGCACTGTAGTGGCATTTAAGTGAAAAATTTTAAGAAAACTGGTTGATGTTTTATTAAAATAAAGCATTTACAGGCATACATTTCAATTGTGAAATAGTCAATGTCATTCATTGACCATAGCTGCTACCTCACCGGTACTCAATGATGCATTATAAATGCGGAAATCATCAACTTCACTATTAAGATACGGATCGTTAGTCCATTGTGATCGACTGATCCAATTTTTTGGTGTAATTCCCAACTGAAATCGTGGTAAATCAATAACTGGATTGTAACCAACGGCTACTCCAGTGATGTAGAACGTTCCAACATAAACCGCCATTCTTACAGCAATATGTAACCATTGGTGAGTGGGAAACGTGGTGGCAGTATCAATTATTTGCTCGTTATAAGTGTAAACAGTGCCAACTGTGAAACGAACATTGCCCGAAGGACCTCTAGGAGTGAAAAGTATGTAAGCACCTTGCTTGCCATCGAAATCAAAGATACGCGCCGCTTGACGGATGTTATCATTGAGATATAGTCATGCTGATATGGTGAAATCGGTCAAATGGGACGCTAAGTCTTTGGGCAAAGCGATATATCTATTCCTTCCATCGACTGCTACGGCGTTGTCGTTCTTGCCAGTTGTGAATAGGGATGCAACAAATCCAAGACTTGGGATTTTGTGCAAAGAGATTTGGATTTGTTCTCGACTGAGATTTGGGTTTGGGATTTGGTCTCTATCATTATGCTTAGGATTTGGGTAGGATTTGAGTTTGGGATTGAGATTTGGTTTCGATGTAGCACGACTACAAAGTTTGACTGATGTTAGATCAAAAACAAATCCCAAGTCCAAACCCCAAATCTCAAATCTAAGTTGGAAAAAGTAATACAAGCAATCCTGTGATTCAAATACCGACGAAATCCACAGATAAGAACTCAGTTATAACCATACCCCAAATCCAGAAACCAAATCCAAGTCCAAATCTCAGAAATTTGGTGACAAATCCCAAATCCATTCAAGATTTGTTGTACCCCTAGTTGTGAATGTCGTATTACAAAGAAGCGTACCATGGTGCCGATCGCAGATAGTATCCTCAGCTGTTAAACCACCCATTTGGTCAAATTTCAAATGCATGAATAATTCAGGAACGGTGGAAAATTTGGCTAAGTTAGAGGGACCGGTTTCATTCATGCCTGGTCCGATCAAACCCGCCACCACATAATAGTATTTACCGGACAGCAGATCTGTATCTCTGTAGGGTGTGTGTGTCAGTGTGGGCGTGTGGATCTGTGGTGTGAGTGCTGGATTTCAATTTGTGAATGTGTTGTTCTTAATCCAGGACCAACACCGACGCCCACACCCCCACTCACAATTAGCATTACAACGTAAATTTAGAGTGGGGTTGAGATCGGTTCATAGATGTCCTTTTATCGCCGCACACGAACTCTGATTGATATTAAATGAACCAACATTAGAATCTATGTTTGAACGTATCTCAATAAACGGCTAAATCGAACATTTAGGTCTGATCTGGGTGAATCTCTCTTCTATGATGACCTATTTAATTGGAATCATCTCAGTGAGAAAGGATTAAGCATAGGTCACTATTTTAGATTGTCAAGAGTAAAAAACATGAAGGATAGGCATGAGTCATTTCTAATTCACTGGATTCAATTCATTGAAAATCATTTGACAGACGCTGGTAAAAAATGAACTCTTCGAACAGTTGTGTTGTTATCCCCATTTCTGTCTATTTTCTTTTTATTGTGCCACTTATTATAAGCGTCACTAGACGTAATAAAGATACATACTCAAAAAAAAACGTCATAATAATAGTGGCTATGAAGAATAGTCCATAGTATAGTAGAAAATCTTTGGAAAAAAAAACTATTCTTACACATTGATGTGAGTATCTTTTCTTGAGAAAAAGATTTTCACTCATTAACTTTTCCGACACTGGAAATTAAACAGGTGATTCCCAGGAATGAATTCAAAGTTAAAAACAATACTCACTTAAAATCAGAAAATGATAACTGTTACCAATGATTTATATTTCAAAATACTTCAATTTAAAAATCAGATGAGTATAATAAAAGGTGTTATGTTATGCTCAGAACGTTTCTTAGATTCTAAATAATAACAAGCAGAATATTCGAGAGGTTTGCATAACCTCTAAACTTTTGGAATTCGATATGTGTTTCTTTAAATCGAAGACTTCTCCCTAATGAAGAGTTCCTACGCGGAAGAGTTGTTCAACGTCTAAACAACGACAAATTCTTATACTATTTTCATTTCTAATAGGAATGTATGGTTGAAAAATAGCCAGTTTGATTAAATGTTATCGCAGAATTTTATTTAAAATTAAAAATAACATTCCTAGAACATTCTCAGCAAAACTCGAAAATAATTCATGATAAACACCAACTTCTTCGCATCATTTAGAACTTACTAAATGAGATAGATACTCCTCTTTCTTATTGTTCAATTGTAATCAAATGAAACTCCGAATTCAATTATCGATTGGTTATTCATTCTATCATGTGTTGCTTGTGTGACCAATTGAATCTCTGCATGGCTACAACGATTAGTTTTCAAGTGAAAGTTACAGTGTTCGTTTTAACCGCATTAACCAGATGTTAGGTTTCATTATCGGTAATTTGATTAGTATTAAGATTCATGTACGTGAGGAGCTACATGCAATAGCGGAAGTGTAAACGAAATTGGGAAAGTAATTTAAACAATCTCATTGTCCTTCCTTTCTTCAATCTGTCTTCGAAAGAAATGCTCAACATTAAAATAATAGACGAAGAAAAAGTGACAATAACACGAATTGCGTGTAAAGTTGAATAAGAAGGTTTGTCAAGATAGTTATTTAAGACATACTCAAACTTCACAAATGTCACACTTATTGATGGCACATCAACTATACCTATCGACATAGTGGAACATTCCGCTCGGAAAATTGATTTTTTTAAAGAAATAATTTCGAGTGCTTATCGATTTTTTATTATCCAAGCTTATAATGATATCTATATTAAACATAGACAATAATTTGCTTACTTTATCAAAGCGGCTAGTTATTTTCAAATTAGAAAACTCTTAGAAAAAATCTAACTATGAAAAAATGTGCTTCTTTGGTTACAACATTTCTTAGAGGCATTTTCGTTTCTCTCTGCAAATTACTGAGGAAAACTTGGCTTAGATTTTCTATGCACTAATATCCTTGTCATAATTATAGAAGATCTTATTGGTGTATTGGACATGTGTACGTATAAAAATGAAGAGATCTTCGTAAATTAATCACACGTTAGATAAAAATTTTGTCGTATATTACTTAAAATATCTCTCCACCGTTGCATTTTTTTTGAAAATTAAGAAACGATTTTATTATCTAGAAAAAGAACCTTCATAATTGAATAAAACATAGCTGTTTGTATAAACGTCGGTGTTTATTTTTTTAGTATTTCTCAAAAATCTGATAGAACATTACTTTTTCCAAACAGAGATGATTGCATTTAACTGTTGTCTTTTTAAATAAATTGTTTCTCCTTAAGAAAATCTTAATCATTGAAGTTAGTCCACGACTTATAACTAGTTGTATTAATAACATATTTTACTATGGACGAATTCCACTTCTACTAATCAAGTCTCAACATTAGAAACTGATTTGAATAATTTTGAGAAAAAAGATTTATTTTCTTTTTTTTTCCCGTTATTGAGCTACTCAGATGACTATATGTTACTATATAGGAGTAGATCTGATACTTTAGGGAGAAAATACTATTGGACTTTGTAGCAAGATGTTGGATTAAATTGACAGTATTGTTCTAAGAACATTGATTAATAAAGATTGAGCTCAGCAGTATAACTGAAACTTTGTGCGTAGTTTACTATTTTTTAGATTCGGACAAGGAATATCTTAACCGAATGGAAAAAAATTTAATGAGAAACAAAAATTCTCGAAAACAAAAAAAAGAAGTTTCATTGAAAGAAATCAACCTTATGTGACATAATTCTAGAGAACAATGAAGAAATTATCAAAATGTTATTTTATTAAACAATCAAATCACCGATAAAATTAGGTGAGTTTTTCCTTGATCAAAAGTTAACCGAAATTTTAACCCAATATGAAGCAAATATTCTAAATTTGAATTCCACAGCAACAAAAGGAACGTAAGAACTCGATTTCTGGTTACGGTTTTGGTCTATACTGTGTAGAGGAATGTGTAGCACCTGTTTTTCATATTATCTTATAAAGAATACAGATAGAAGAATGTTCCTGTGAAGATTCGCCTAATAATCCGAGTGATTTTCTGAATTTACCATTACTAAACAAAAGTCGCAAGTCTTTTGTTCTTTTTACAATAATCTCTTATAGTCAGAACTGAAATTCACAAACACTTTACATCATAGATAAGATAAAACGAGACTAAAACAATGGTAAGAACTCGACGAAACAATATAATTGTAGGAATAATCCACATTCATATCGTCAGAATTTCTTTGCGAAGATCATGATAATTCGTCAAAGTATTTCCTCTTCATTAGAAGTTCTTTATTTTCAAATATACAAAGTTCATCAACCAAAAATTCTCCACAAGATTTTCTTGTACGATAAAATCAAGTTCAGAATATTTTGATGACGAAAAATAACTCTCTGAAAGAAGAGTCTATTTCTAAATGAAATCTATGGTTCAACAAGATCGTTACAAAAAATTCGTGTATTATTTTATAAACTATATTAAAATTTTGTGCTTTGGTCATATTACATAGAAATATTTTAATGAACACTATCAAATTACTTTACAATTATCATTCGATCCTGTTTTAAAGTTAAGATAATGATCCTAACTTGACGATACAATAGTTGTTACCTATATTCCATGTTTTTAATATTATCTTACAAAGTTCTACACTATTTGACTCAAGGATATTAATATGATTTTTTCTTGATTAACTGTTAATTATTAAGAATGCAACATATATTGTGAAAAATAGTTCTTCGAGAATGGACAAGGGCGCGTGGTAAAGCAACTCATTTTGTTCCTTTCAAGTAATTTCGCAAGTACTTTTGCTCCTTCATCTCCAATATTACCGCCAACACTAAGTACAGTGAGTGTCTATATCAGAGAGATAATATGAATAGAATTCGTCACTTAAAACAATGTCACTTTTCTGTTTAATTGATTGCTTCATTAATCTGAATGTTTACTCAATGATGAAACCTATGAAACGAGCACTAATCTTAGGTCGGATATAATATTTGACTCATCAGATTATCAATTAAAACAAAACTTTTAAATTGATATCTCGTCGTTTCTAATGGATTTATATGTCTAAATGAGTGCGAGAGCATTATTGTTATTAAGAAATCCTTTTTTGAATTTGGGAAACTTAGTTTTCTTTCGTAGATACCACATTGTTTTTCGTATTAGGTATGATCAGAAAAAAATGAAAAGAACGAAGTACTTCGGTGCTTTTAGAAAATGAAACGCTTCAATTTTGTCCTATTATACAATTTACATGAATCTGTATTTAGAATAGTAATTTCGTTCTTATGATAGATTCGAGAAAAACGATAAGAAAAGCACGAATCATATCGAATAAGTGATATACGTTACATATTCTTATAATTCTCGCCTCAGATAATATACATAAGATTCACAACTCGTCAACACATAATGAATTTGTCTTATAATTCCATCCATTCTCAAATGAAGACTTGTTTAATTAGGTTCCATTGGACTTTTCAATGAGGCTTGCTTTTTTCACTTTAAGTAATAAAAAACGAACAAAATTTAATTGTTTCAAGTATTAACCACTACTGTTGAGAAATTAAGAATATGTCACGTCAATAATGGAACTATGATAAACAAGTCTATGTAATAATGTATTGTGTTACAACTTTTCGGTAGAAAAACTTGAAATGTTTTGAAAAAAAGACAGATGGTGAAAGTTGTTGCAGTGCCGAGATAATTAAATCAATATTTCACCTTTTTTGATAGGCTAGTAGCAGACTAACGCTTCTTAACTAGTCTCATCTTGGAGATATATCAACTCTAACAAGGAACCCTCATTGATTTCAATGAACTTTCTCCTATAGATACACCATAGTGCCCTAGTAGAAATGGTAGAAGGTTTTTAATGAGTATTGACATTTCACGTAGATATTACAACTTTTTCTATACTTATTATACATAGGTTTCTGTAGGACGCTAGGTTGCCTGAAAGAAAAACTGAATGTTCGAATTTCGACATGAAACTTTATTCAATTTGTAAGACAAATCTCAATGTGCAGTCAGATTCTTTTAAAATTTCTATTGGAGACCATTGGTGTGCCTAATAGACAAAAATTCATTGAAATTCGCCAGGGTTATCTGGAGAGGTTTTCCGTAATTGTTCTCTATTAATTACACTGCAGTAAATGTAGTTACACCTTAAACTCTCCCATCAATTTTACAAGATTGTTCTTTACTTATAAAGTGACTGAGTACTCTTTTGCGAATATGCGTTACCAACATGTATTTTTCATGTAAAAATTTGCGCTGCAAAATTACTTCTAGTGAAGATTGTACATCTGAATGTGGCTCTGTTATTTCAAACCTACATCCTCATAATCATGACTACAATATCATGGAAAGTAGCTTAATTGATTCGTTTTCAGCGCTTCTGCTAATTTTTTTATACCATTGTCTGTGATTTGAGTGTTATGAAGGCTCAATGAACTTCCATGCTACGGGAAAACCGAAAAAAGAGGCTCTCACAGTCGCCTTCAAATAAAAACTACTTCTTACGTCTCGTTATCTGATTAATAAGAAAGTAGAATAATTTTCACTGGATAAATATTCACGAAAGAAACAACAAAGAAGTACTTAAATATATCATTCATTCCTCTTCTAGTTACTCAAGAGACACGCCATTAAGATATAAGAAATGCATTAAATACAGGAATTTTGTATTTCATCTTATAAATGGTATTATGAAGAAAGTGTTAAATAGTATTAGATAAATTACTATCAGCATAATCCAAAACAAAGGATCTACGCTGTAAACTTATGAAGCATACCTCTCATCTACAAAATGTTAAATGAGCCATAAATTGCAATAGTTCATAGTTCCTTATTATAAAATAACTTCGTGACATGTGATACAGGACTGTTGATGTAGAACGTAGATGATTTTGAGTCCGCGTTTTTATGTGAATGCTGATATCATTGCGATTCTAAAATCAAGACATAAGGAAAAAACGAGCAATTTCTAGATCCTCCACTTCAACACAGGAGAGTACATTTCCTAACTTTATTTATTGACTAACTGTCTTTTTTATTCTTAAGTTTATTGGCAATATTTTTCCCAAGCGACAATGGAACCTGAGAAAATCTGTCATAGTGCCTATTAAAATTGTTATATTTATCTAAGATATTGACTATTGAATTCATATCTGTATGAATTTCATTTGAGAATAAACATAATTCATTCTTGAATGTATTATTTCCATGTTCCTAACAGATTGATTTATTTCAAATGTATGTCAAAATAAGATTTACACACAAAAATAAATCACTGAAGAATATTAAATAATTATTATGAAGGCATTTTTTCACATTTCATTCAGAAATCAAATACTTTAAAAGAATCGTTACATGAATTTAACAAAAGATTCTAGCTAACTGATTCAAAGTAGTAACTTTTATTACTTTGTTTCTCATATTGAAACTAATTTTAGAGTGTTTTCTTTCCTAAAGATTCAATTTCTATTTTAGTTGTTACATTGAGAATTCGTTCTAAACGATCACTTTATTAAAAAATAACCTGTAGAAGTGAAAGAAAAAGAAATTGAGTACAATGACTTTAACAGAGCTTGGCTAGTATTGCTAATGTAGGAATATAAATTACTTTACAACTAAACATAAATCATTGCGATATAGTCTTCCATAGAAATCAAAAATATTATAGACATTATTGATTTCAAATGAACTTCGAATTTTCATCTCGAAGAATCACTTAGACAAAAAAGCTAATTAATTCGAGTTCTGTATATCAACGGTGAACTTTCCACATGGCACAGAAAGAAACACTAGAGCGTACTCTTTTCAATGATTAGCCAAAGTTGACTGTTAGACACTCATCAAACGATTGGATAGATTTAGATTTATGAATGAAGCTTTCATTTACAAACGCCTAATCAACATTGGCAGTGACTTGATGAGAAAAGTTTTGAAACGATTTTCTGACTAAGTGGTTTTTGAGAACATCATGAATTATTGATACATTTAAAACTGAACTAGTCTTATTCAATCGATGATTTATGCAACGGTCAAAATAGGTTTGCTCATATATCTCTTAACTTAATGATTTTCGCGTCATTAAATGACATAAAATATCGGGTAGATAACATGTTCAATATCTTTTTAGTGAGACATCGAAATGTCAAAGTTGAAATTAAAAGTGACAATAATCATGGAATTGAACTTGTCAAGCTCAATTAAAATAGTTGTTCGTTTTTTGAAAATAGATATGAATTAACATTTGATTATATGATTTATTAAGCTTAAGCATATTCAAAAAACGACGGAAGATATATCTCTAATGAGTGATCTTTGTGTTTTGAAATCTTGATCACAGAATCCAAAAGATATTGCAGTTGTTTTTCTTTTTTTAATATCGACATCCTGCAGAGATACGATAGAGTATCTTTTTTCTATACTCGATCAGAATCTCTTGTTTCAAAACTATCAACTTTGTACAAACATTAACATATATGAATTCATTCAATCTTTAAGTTATGATAGTCAAATATTAATAACTGAAATTGAAGATAATCAATAAATAAAAACAGCATTCTTTTCAAAATCCTGATAATAAAGTGGGAAGAACTTTTTTACTGTATAATTGTGATTCATTTTTCAATAGCCAATGATCTCTTTTCACGGCAGGTAACCAAATGAATATTTGCCTATGAATATTTAAGGTTGTTTATGGAAAATGTTAGATAACTGAAGTTTGTTTCTCGTTTTGACTCTACTTTTCAATTCTTCGAAATTTCTACAATTATGTATTTTAATATGATTCGAAATAAAAGAATCCTAACTCTGACTTAACCAGAATGACAAATTAAGATACAAATGGGTGTACTTCCTTGTTTGTAGATTTTGCTCACCGATGAATTGTTAAATCTAATAAATAATCAACTGTTTTCATAAAAGTCTCACGAGAATTGTCATACTATCAGTTTAGATCATGAACAAAGAATCATCCATGATAATCACGATGTATTGAATAGAAGATACTATGTTGATTATCTTGACAATACTTAGTAGTAACTTGAGTATTTTCAAATCAAGCTGCGAACTGTCAAAAAGTGTTAAAAACAAACTTAAATAAAGAAATTATGAAAGCTTCTGTTGTAACATCTCATTTAATGTCGTCGGTAACAATAGAGAAGTAACGAACTACTTAGTAATCAAGGTTTTATTTATCACAATAAATTCCGACATCATTTAAACATTATGAATCGAGCAGAATACTCTTTTAACGATTTCTCTCTTTGCAAAAGCCATCTTTCAACTAATACACGAAATTCATTACAGGGCATTAGAAAAAATCCGATGCGAAACGTCCAGGACTATTTGTTAAATTGACAATCGAGAATGATTTCTGTTTCCAACTATGTATCTTAGAGCGACTAACAGAAAATGTGACTTAGTCTATTATCTTTTAATCCATCTGCAAGACTTTGTGCTCCTCGGTCTCCAGTTTGATTCCTATACAAATTCACTTGAGTTAGTGTCTACTGTAAAAAGCGGCGACGATTATTGACATGACAAAAAAATGTTATCTAATATCTGCAGGCATATGATGACTTACAACAAATCACCATGAAATATCTTATTCTATAAAAGTAAATTCTACATGAAACCGTCACATATGATTTTCTGTTGTATTCAGTGCCGGGGATGTCACTGAGTGTTGATTGTATCAAAAGAAATATTTTAAGCTAACAAACAATGGTCGTCTCGATGAAGAAAATCACAACATACGAAACTATAGAAATCTGACTGCGAAATTGAATCCTTAGTTGTCAACATTCAATATCTAACCATTCTGCAAAAACCAACCCGATCCTTTCTTCAGATTTTTGTTTGAAATAAAGAGATGAAAATTAATAATATTCTAAATCATATTCGAATTCGATAAAGATTCAACTTGACTTATTAACAAAATCTTAACAATATATGAACATTGTGAAAGTCACATGAGAATAAAAAGTGCAAGGAGCATCCGAAGAGAAAAACTTGACGAATATTCTTCTTTTTTATAAACAAAGAAACGAGTGGAAAATGACGGTTTCTAGTCAATTAAAAGCATTCATGTCTTTCTTTATTTCATAAATCTTAAAGTTGTTGATGAATAGAACAGAATCTAACGAAAATACAAAATATTCTACAAGAAACTAACGTATTCGTTTAGAGTTGTTATAATGTAGTAGTTCAATTTCTCCAATGACACGTATCTTTTGATTACATGATGGAGAACTTTTATATATTCAAGTTCTCAATTGGAAAGGTCGCTTACTTGATTGACTCTTAATGCATCATCTCCGATTTTATTAATGTAGATATCTAGCGCATGAATATCTATTTTAAAGAATGAACGACGATATATTTTCGAAGGGCAACAAATAGAATCATTTTAACCTATATAATTATCATACAAGAGAGTTTTCCCAAACAGGTTAACTATGAACACCATAAGTTAAGAAGATCTCATTCAGAATAATTAGTGTGTTATGTTTTATCGCTCTTCTTAGCCTATTTTAATAGAGTCATGTCAACTTTTTGTCATTATCAGTCGACTGAAACGACTAGTTCGGAACAAAAGAAGCTGATTTAGTAATGAATAGAAGGACGAGAGTACTTTTCGAATCGTTTTTTATAGGAACTAGAAAAAGAGATGTGCAGTTTTCACACCATTGTTTGAAAGAGGAATCCCAAACTACATCGAATTTTCAGTAAGACATTTTTCTGAAACTTTTTCTTAAGTTGATTTGACAAGTTCTGTTAAAAACAGAAATCATTTTATTTTTGTTCGAAGGTAGTGTCCATATTTAAATCTTAATAAATCGTGAATGTCTAAACATTTTAACATCATACCACTTAGTACGCATAATCTAATTTTAGTTGACCATTCTGTCCTGATTTTCACATGAGTCTATGGTTTTCGTTTTAAACATTTGGTACAATGACCTGAGAAAAGTTTTCATGACAGTTTCATTGTTTTTCGTTTTTTTGTTTAATAAAAATCGAATTAGTTCAAATATTCAATTGAAAGTCAATACAAAGAATACTTGACTCGAAATACATTCCCTATTTGAATAATGTCGAGGCTACAAAACATATATTTCAGATTTTCTTATGAATACAATTTTTCATAATGGTTGAGTTTAGCATAGTCACATGTTACAGTATTTTTAAAAGAATAGAACAAAGTACCAATTTTCTTTAGTCAGATAAACAACAATGTACTGATATTTTTATACTTCAGTTAGAGACTTGCACACATTTGTCTAACTGCAAACGTTATGAATTTATACAAAGATTTTCTTCTGATATGTAACATTGTAGATGCTATAGATAAGATTTGAAAACAATCTCAATTTTATGTTTAGTAGCTGCTTTTTCGAATGGATTGAAGATCCTTTTCAAAAAATCAACTGTGTAAAATTCATTTCTAGGGGTTCATTGATTATGTTTAATAACATACAAGAGTACATTCATTCCACACTAGAAATCATTAAACCCAATATGATTTTATTTTAATATGTTGAAGTATACTGTGTCAGTGTTTATTTTCATAATAAGATCTTAAGGCACTTTTCAAAGGGGAAAAAGAATACAAAAGAGTATGTATTCAATTCTTGTTCTTCTATAAACTATGTCTTCGCGTAAAATATTTTTATTCAATGAAATGAATTTGAGACTTACCATGATACTTTTGTTAGATTTCACTCTAAACTATTTATACCTAAACATAAGCTACTGGCTTAGATATTATTTTTTCTAGAAAAACGAATATTATTGGGCGTGACAGAGGTTCGAAATCAAATAACTCAGTTGAACATTTTAAAGAAAATGATCGATAGTATTTGAAATGAAGTAACTTTTATTCAGAAATAGCATTGAGTGTTTTCGATGTATTAGGGTGTTCCTTAGAATCAATAACATGAGAATTGGTGTCATTCAGAGTATCGTGGAATATGTCATCCGTTTTTTCCACGAAACTCAGGAGCTAAACTCACAGTCTATTTGGCAACGTGCTTTGTTCGTTAATACTTGCAACTAAAAAAAGACGTCCTCAAATAGAGCTCAACAAACTCTGCAAAGAATATTCAAATATGTTTACTACAAATATCGTGTTATGAAATTTCAGTTATTTCTGTACACTATAATTTTACTCATAAATTTACATTTGTTTGCTTAGATTTGGAATCACTATTGAATTCAGGGAGTTAAATGAAGTATCGAGATGATTGAAAGTTCAACTTTGATTTGTCTCTATAACTCTTTCTTTTGAGCTCTAATCGAGTTTCTTGAGAAAAAGTTGAAATTCCATTATAGGTTAATGTTTGTTAAATATCTCTGCTGTGATTCGAAAAGCATTGATCAAATTTTTGAAATTTCAGACAGTAGTTTGTTCCTATTACTGAGAAATTGAAGATGCACTGATATTGACAGAATTGAATTCTTTAAAGAGTAGTTACGTTCTATCGTGAATTTAATTTCAATGCTAGGCTATCGGTCGACTTAATTGTTCCTATGAGAGTTTGTTCTTCAGAATGGTACTTATTTCTTTTTCATTCTACACATGTGTTTATTGGACACGATAGTCTTCGAATATTGAAATGTATGAATAACTTTCGATGATCTATACCGAAAAAAAGTGATCAAGATCGTAGTTCATTTCTTGGCCTTATTTTCAGTTTTTTAAGTTGTTCTTATGATGAAAATCTATTCTGATTAGATTCTTTGACGTTTTTGACTTGTAAACAAATAACAGAAACAGTTCTTTTCATCTTATAGTTTCTGTCTTAGATAATTATATTTTTTTCGTTAATATTGATTTATAAGCATTCTCAAATGGTACTCGATACTAGTCTATCACAACCTACATACTTCTTAACTTCGATGGGATTCTAAGAAAACTAGTAATATACTTTTTTTGGAAAATAAAAATAAAAATCTAAGATGAAAATCGAGAGAGAACTTCAGAATTCGTCCCACTCTGAAATTGTTTTTGACCGTATGTTGTGATATGACACATCATAAATATTTAGTTTTATCTAGTACGAAACATTTGGTAAACTAGGGAAAAACTAAAGTTTTATGGATAGATTTTCATAGTAATGAATAATATCAATCTCCAACTGTTGAAAAACTTTAACAATAAATCAAAATTCATTGAGAGATAAAAGAAGTATACATTGTAGCTAGATGAATCATTAAATGTATGTATATATTGACGAGATATTTCAAATTAAGGATCTTGTTTTAAAGTTTGAATGATATTATGTGAACTAAAATAAAATGGTAGAAATACAATCTTATAGATATGCGAAAATTTAACTTATTTTGAAGGTTTATTTTTTAAAATAAACCCTTGTACGAAAGTTTTACATTATTGTGTCTCAACCGATTACAATAACAAGATCTTTTACTGCGACGTCATATCATAGAAAACTGTTTTCTCATTAGACGATTAGGCTGACATTCAGATTAATTCTGTGACTTCTTACATTCTAGTGTGAAGATTTATACTTTGAAAATCAGCTTAAAACTTAACTTAATTTTTTAACTGTAAGTTCATCAGATAAACGTTTTGCTCCATTATCCCCAATTTGATTAGTGCACAAATAGCGTTCTCGTAGTACTCATTGTTAGAAAAAGCAAAGATGATTATTAGAATCTAAGAATCCAATACAGTCATACGCTGCCTACTAACTAATAAAGGATAAGATATCAGTACATATGCTATGAGACTGCTTCTCTCACGTAAGAAGCTATTACAGGTTCATATCACAGTAATGTGAAATAAACAACTGTATTGAATTTTATTGATAATTTCGTAAGATATATCTTTTTTAAAGTAAATCATCGGATATGATATGTTCACTTACACGTATACCTCACTTCGTAAAAACGTTCGGTCCACTAACTCTATATCAATACTTGAAAATTTTAAATTTATAGACACTGAATTTTTATTAAATTACTCGAACTTCCTAATTTAAGCAACAGGAAGTGCACAATATGTACCTATCATTGTTCTGAGATAAAGACACTCTTGTATTTTCTACTTAGAAGGATAGCTAGTCATGTACAATCTAGATGTAGAACATAACTAATTAGTAGTCTGACTTGGAATTAAATTAGTTATGATATAGTAATTCAAACATAAGCGATGATGATGACACGAACTCAAATTACTGTAAGTTCTCATTGTTAGAAACGATATATGAGAAATTTTACGACAAGAGATGATACCGATATCTTATTAAATGCACATGAAATGATGTTCATTCTTCAGTTAATCTTTGTTTAAATTTTCAAGTTCCTAAGGAATAACTGTTCAAGAGCACGAGCCGAAAAGTGGTCAATAAAAAAAACGACACCCGATTCATATGCATTGATTAAGAATATAATCGTATCATGATTGAAATCTAACTCAATACGTTTTACGATTGTTTTTCTTGAAATGAATCGAGCTACTTCACGAAATATCAATTTGAGATGCATTATAATTTACAAAAGATTATCTCATCAAGTCAATTGCTATATATTGTAAAATATTTCTATCGTTGTGAATCAACATAACTTACTTGATCCGTCATTTAATTTCATTGATTTTGCAATTGTACACATTTTCAACAACTGTAAATTTTCTCTCACGCTGGACTTCAATTTATGTATATTTTTCAGCGTTGAAAAATGCATCAGACAGGTTAATTCCTTTTTTTTGAAAGCCATCTATATCGAGAGATTAGCGGTTACTTTAGAATGTATCCCGTAGAAGCAATACTTGCCAACAACAGTCATTTCACGTATCCCATAAGTGAACTTGTTTAATCAAGATTGTGAAGCATCACTCAATTCAGCACATATCATAGAAGAAAGAGTTTTCGAAATTTTGACGCAACCCCTTTTCAAAAATATTGAACCGTCAATATTTTATTAGTTCTTTTTTTCGAAGCCCAGAAAATATATACCCAAAAATAGACAACTTCTTGAGTCAATATGTCATAAATGGCTTGAGCAGTTGAGCTGAAATTTTCGGAGACATAACTGAATGAGCTGTACTCAGACTATAATTTCCAACTTACAAATATAAGTCCTTCGTTGTTCATGAGTCATCCAGTATTGTAAAACAATTCACCTTTTTGACAATTTTCCTAGTTCATCACTCACTCTCGAAATAAGATAGGAATTTGAAATTTTCACGAAAGCTAGCATTGAGAGAGAAATATCTTCATCAAAAGTTGGAGCACTACAGACTCGTCTTTTCGATCAGTAGAATTCTCTCAAAAAAGGACATTCTGTTGAAAATCGTGACTTTCAAACAAGGTTTTCCTCCAAGCCATACGGTAGATTGATGTCAAAGTTATTAAACGAGGAAGATGTCGAATTCTATGGGAATACTAGCGTTGGTAGCGAACAAACATTTCCCAGTGCAGTGCAGTTCCTTTTTTGTCGGAAAGTACTTTTATAGACTTTAGCGAGATCGGTTCATCCTTGTTATCGAATATCAGTAGTTCGTAAGTATCGATGTGTTTTGATGAAAAGCAAGTAGCTTTTGATGTTTGAGGGATATACTAACATGAGGAAGTCAAAAAATTCGTGCGCTGCCTTAGGGACCTCATTGGAAAAATTTGCGCCTACATGAACGCTTCGTTTTTAGTGTTACTCATAATTATGAAACCTTCATATTTAGGTGATAGAATCGTTCTATTGCGATTTTTCAGGATCCGCACATACTTGACCAGACGCCGCTTTGAGCAGCCATCTAGTCACTACTATTCTTGGTTAATCATTCAAATGCAAGAGGAAATGTCGTGATACTCTATTTTATCGTTCTGAATTCCAATTCTATCTGTAGCATTGATTTTATTCTTAACTGGCAAACACAGAAGTTTTACTAAGTATTCAATATAACTACATTAAATTCTAGGACATCAGTGATAAATATTCTGAATGATCGGTTCTCGAACAGTGAGCTCGCTCATGTAAAATTTCTTCGTTTTGTCGTCTTGCATGGTATTTAATTCAGTTTACTTTTCTAGCTGTTCATTCGAAATCCTAAATATTACTGCCTTCGGAAATTTGTGTCAATGTCTTACACGATCGAAATAGCTGCTGTAAAATCAGTAAAATACGCCATGTTATTTATACAAGGTGTTCTGTTGTACTATGCATCGTCTGACACCGGTCACTTGATTAATCAAAACAAAAATCATTTAGCAAAGAGCTATCAGTGGAATATAGATATATATTCGCCATTTAATAGAAACTAATACATGTAAACGCGATAGAAAATTGAATCGATTCAACCTAAAATGCTACGTACAATATTGATGAAAACATCAAAGAGTTGTAGTCGTTTTGTTCTGATCATTACTATACTATCGTATTTACCGATGATTGATATTGAGCTTCCAGTGTACCAGGACATGGTGTTAATCACGACTTTAAATCAGTATATACGTACATAAGAAATATAGACATATATTCGATCATCAACATTAGTCTCACTCTGCGTAAAATTCTCTGTTGCAATCATTTTTGTACTATTGGGTGTGGGTGTGTTTCTGCAAATCCTCTTGAACGGCAATGATATTCACATTCAATTTTTTGTTCGTGTCATGCAACACTAGAAATATTCAAGTTTTTCAGATATTCGTTCGAATATCTTTACTCATTTATTGAACGACCGTATCATTTTTGATAGGAGATACAGAAATGTTGGAGAATCTATACGTCAATCATCTTATTACGATTACTTTTTATAAATAGCTTAGAGAAATTTTGCTGGCCTTATTGACGAAGTTAAGATTCAAAGATTCAGAGAAAATAAAGAGTCAAATCAGACTTCAGACAATGCTATCCACGTACAATGTCTTTTTTAGTCAAAATAATCTTTCTTTCACACTCTATCGATGTAACCAATCTCTTACTTTATTCACTTTTGTTTCTGATTCGAATTTCTAGCTTTAATACACTATGCTCATCTGTGAAAACAAGTTTCTGTATGTAACAGTATCCTTGTAGTTTATAACAAGAAATATCTAAGAAAGTGAAACTCGAACAAATAAAATTTAGAAATCATGCTTTTATTGAGATTTATTCACAACTATTAATCTGACTGAAGATTACGCTTTTGAGCAACAATAAATGTTTTATTGGTTTTTTTGTGATTATGAATAAATTGAACAAGAAAAAATTACAAATGAATTTGTTCTGCTGACATTGTTGAATTCTCTATGGCACACTGATTCATAAGCACAATAAAAAGTGATATAAAATGTGTGTGTGCTAGGATTAAAAGTAGACAGACATGCCGCTAGCTTATCTTAAGCGTTCATCACGTGTAAATGATATTGAAAAGAAGTCATATTGATTTGAACAACGACAAAAGCAGGAATCAGCAATCAGAATTTCAGAAAGCAGTAGTTTTCCGAAAAAAATCAGGGGAAAGATCAGAAGACTCTTTTAAAGTCAGGTGAAAACGAGAAAACATCAGACATTTTACTTTTGAAATAGAAATTGCTGTGTATATTTGAAACAACCCCCCGCGGAGGGTATTGTCTGTATGTGTCAACAAAAATATTCATATAAAAATATTTCGGCTAAACAAAATTCTGAGAGAGGGTTTTATTTGAATCTAAATTTGAACTAACCGCTGTGAGAGGACGCCGTGCTTGCGACAACTTTTCGTGATATTTATTACAAATTAGACGTAGTTCTTGCAAGAATACAACATTCACAACTTTAAAACATTGAACTGGTTTGTTACATTGATATAAACGGACTATTTTTCGCACAATGAAAATGTTTTTACTGTTAGAAGTTAAAATGTAGTTCGTTGCATCGAAAAATGCCGTAATTTCCTGCTTCATCTTCAATCGAGCAAAAGTTTTGATTATTGTGAGTCACTCTCCCTCCACCCACGAAAGCCTTACGTTTGCTTTATCAAGTGAGTACAGTGATGTTTTCTCTCACAAAAGAAATATATAGAGAGATGGTAGATGCTTACATGAAGCGTTACAACAGTTCTCTTTTTCTTCTTCGCTCTTTTGTTGATTCAAAATGTCGCGATAATTTGTAGAGTGCAAAAATAAATTGAAAATCAGGAAGTTTGGCAACCCTGAACAAAAGTGAATTTCATGCAGATAAGTGAATAAATGACTCTTGATCACTGATGAACTTATTGTTGTTATTTCATTTTTTAAGATATTTCAGAACTCTATTGATGATCTGAAATGAATTCTTTCACTCAAGTCGGAATGATGCATGTTTCAATATTGAACTATAGTCCAACAATAAGCAAACCGAAAAACTATGCTTAATGAACTTTACAATATAATACTTTGCAATCACGATCATATAAACACTGTAACGTTTATCTAAATTGACATTAATTTTAGACATGATAAAATTCTATTTTATTTCATAGAGCTTTGTATCTCACCGAATATTTTTTAATTTTTGCGCAAGATACTCAAAAGATTTGGAATATTGAATAGAAAAACTTACCGATACGATCTCTCTCACCGTTAGAATTCAAAACATTTATGACATTCTATTCGTTTTCAAAATCAGCAAGTACTACAAAAGTATAGAAATGATAGTTTTCCTGAATAAATAAGATGTGTTTTTCGAACAATTCATTAATCAGTGTTCTGCAATACGACATCAATAACTAGTTGTTGTCTATCTAGTAGAATAGATTGAATCGGAACTGAATCATTCTATCGCTTGTCCATGTTTTATTTTCGGTTGCATTTCAATTAAATCGTTTTATTACGCAGTTTTATTTAACTTTGTTATGTGAAACAATTTAATCTGTATACGGAAACATACGTATGTCATATATACTCACCAACGAATATATCTAGACAATGTTGGATTTCTTTTTTGTAAGATCTTCTCCATCCTGTAAACGGATCAGTGCTGTAAGTAGTTCGTTTTTACAGAACTATTGGCACAGGCATCTAATTGATGTTGTGTTAATATTATAAGTACTCGATGCGGTGTTATTCTCACTTACATTAGTTACATGTTAACTGTTCGGAATCTGCACTGAAACGAATAAAAAAAGCCAGACTGTGATGGCATGATCTACAAAAGAAAAACGACTGCATTCATACGTGATTCAGAAATGAGAAACTTCGTGCATTTTATTCCACAGGTCCCACAGTGGAAGGTTACGAAAAAGAAGGATTATTTCGAAATGTACTATCCAACAATAAAAATAAAGACAAATCAGTTGAATATCGAGCCAAACCTGCACGTACATAATTGAGATTTAGATTGTAGATTTGCACTTATAGTAAAAGGAGCCTACGAATCCAATAATAATAGGCAAAAAATAAATCTCAAACTAATTCAAGTATGCAATGGCTTGGCCTCTAGTATTGCTGAGAGACGATTTTTGGTATCATCATAATATCAGTAGTGTATATTGTTATGATTGTCTTTCGAAATGAGAAAAGATCTCTTTTCA